>VWZD01008777.1:1565484-1612524 GCA_013396695.1 Sakesphorus luctuosus
CGCACGCACAGATGGGCCAGCGGAGGATGAATTAGGAGCCACAGAAAGCTGCTGCCGGCACCGAGGGGGGAAGAGGAGAGGAAGGGGCTGGACTTGGAAGAGGAGGAGGAGGAGGAGGGTGCGCGGGGGGGACTGAGTATCGCTAATAACAAGTTAAAGACTAATAACAATAATAACAGACCACCTCCGGGAGGATCCGCGNTTTTTAAAATATTATTTTCGCTGTACAACGAGGACGCTCGGAATTCACCAGCCTGACGGCTCCCGAGAGGGACCCGGGAATTCTGCGGTCGCTTTTCTTCACCTGCTTTTTTGTTTGTTTGTTTGGTTTGGTTTGTTTGTTTCTTTTGATTGGGGGCTTCTTATTTTTTATTACTCTCCTTAGCCCTTCACCGCTGAGCAGCGGCGGCGGCAGCAGCAGCAGCAGCAATATGGCTGGTGATGGGGTTTTTGGGGGGCGCTGGCGGCGGGAGGGGCTCTCGGAAGCCCCTGCGCGCCCGGCTCGCTGTTAGCTATGGCAAATGGCAGCGGCGGCGGCTCCTACCCGGGCGGCAGCGGCGGCGGCGGCATTAGAATGAGTAACAATATCAACGCCAACAATCTCAACACAGACTCGTCCTCCTCCCCCGTCAATGTGCCCAAGATGGATGCGCTCATCATCCCGGTGACCATGGAGGTGCCCTGCGATAGCCGCGGACAGCGCATGTGGTGGGCTTTCCTCGCCTCATCCATGGTTACTTTCTTTGGGGGACTATTTATCATCCTGCTGTGGAGGACCCTCAAGTACCTGTGGACTGTCTGCTGCCACTGCGGGGTCAAAAACAAGGTAACTCCCCCTCCCCTTCCCCTCCTGCTGCCGGTGATGGTTTGGTGTACTGCTGGTGATGCTGTTGGTGCTGGTGGTGAGGAGGAGTAGTAGTAAGAGCCCAGCCTTGTAGACCAGGACACCTCGGCGAGGTGGCAGCCGGAGGGCTGTTGTTGGATGGCAGTGTGCTTGCTGGCTGCCACCTCTTGTGGTGGTGTTGCCACGGACTGTTTGAGGCTGTGGGGAGTGTGGCTGTGGGAGGGGGTGAGGTGCTGGGTGCAGTCCCGAGGCATGTCCTGTGTTCCCTCCTTTCTATTCCACCCCATTCAGGGATTCATTCGTTTTCATCTGGTGGCACGAAAGTTACACCTGGTGTCCACTCACCCTCAGTGAGGCACATACTGGTGTAATGGGACAGTTTTAATCAGAAGTTTATATGCACCCAGACTACATACGATGGGGTGCTGGGAGCTTGTGTTTGCTGGTCTAAACTCTCAGTTCCCTTGTGGAATGAGAAACTTTCGCAAAACTGAAAAGGTGAATTTCTCATTCAAGTAAATCTTTAAAGCTAGTTCCAGTTCCCGAGAATCTTTGATGCTTCTATTTGTTAAATTAACTGTAGCTAACTAAAGGTATTCACTAAATTTGTAACACACTAGATTAGTATTCTCTTAACCTAAGTGTGAAGTCTTTGAGGCAACCTCACTGTTCCTTTGATTTTTGCGTATTACCAGCTGAAAGAAAGCATAATATGTGAAGTAAGTTCAGCTCCTGCCTTGAAGGATCTCTTTCCAATCCAAAGCTAAGAACTTACTCAGGTCCACACTTTAACTTTTGATTAAGACAAATGGGATAGAAAGTGTTAAGATTCTGTATTGTGAAAGTGGATTTTGACAGACCCCAAAATAGACCAGCAGCTGGAGTTTCTCCCCTTCCCTTTTCACATTTTTTGAATTACAAACGGAATAATATCTGCTTCAGTTATTCCTGGCACACAGACACCCACAAAAACACACACACCTTTTAATATATGGTTGCTAGGTTGCTGGCTTGCTTTGACGTACAGTGAGCTGTCTCCCCCTTTCTCCTATCCCCTCCCCCCATAACACACTTGATACAGCACATAACCGAGCTGTAGGAAGGATCTAACACTTGGGGGAAATGAGAAACAAAGTTACAATGTGAGAAGTTAAGGTACTTGTTTGTTATGTAGTAGGAAGGATCTAACACTTGGGGGAAATGAGAAACAAAGTTACAATGTGAGAAGATACTTGTTTGTTACATAGTTTGAATTGCCTGTGAACCTCCACATTCCAGTTGGAAGTTAAACAATTACAGTGAGCTTGGCCTGTCTATGGAAGGATTGAGTGCTAGAGTTAAGGAATAAAAGCTTTTAAGTCAACCTAAAGCATCAGGAATCCTACCAGGTGGCACTACTTCTCTATAAGCAGTTTTTATTTTATTTAAAACCAAACCTGAACTTTCTCAGAGAGTTGTTAGCAAGGCATCATGACACATGAATTTGTGATAAGATACCAATTCCTACAACAGTAAAAGGCGATTTTTCAGGAAAGAGTGAGTAGTTAAGACTTACGTTTGAGGTTTTTGGAGCATTTAGTATTTTGTTCTCCATGGAGTAAGACAAATCTAGAAGGGCTAACAGGGATCTTGATGAAAAAGAAAATTGTTCAGGTTATTACCTTGTGCTTCTTTCCTTGAGAGAGTTGTTGATCAGATAGTCCATTATTGGGAGGCAGTCACTTAAAGCAGATCAGTCATTCCTTAACCAGTATAGAAAGGCATATCCAAATTGTCTTTAAAACCTTGCAGGCTAAATGTGTCAGTTTGGTAAGTAACAGGCATCATCAAGGGGTTCCAGCACTTCCAGTCTGAATGCTTGCATACACTATGGCTATGTCAGGTTGTGAGATTGGAGTTTATTTCATCTTTGAAACATGAAGTAGTTCTGTGAGTGTCATTGCCTGGAGCAGGAGGATAAAGGACTCTACAGGTAGGGGGAGATATGTCTCTTTTTAGATCCTATTTGTTCCACTTGTAAGGGTTTTCAAGACTGGTGAAGAAGAACTTTCAAAGGCTGATCCTGCATTCCTTTCATGAAAAAATGGGGAATTGGAGAGAAGTCTGTATATGCAAGGAGTAACTAGTTATTGCAAAACAGTTTTCTAGTATTTAGAGTATAAAGGGTAACTGAGGTAACAACTGGAAATGTCTTAAATTTGGCTGTTATCAAGCACATGCCTTGTGCTGCTTGGTGACTTGGGAAAGGCTGTCAAGGCTGCCAGTGAAAAATGTGAATTCTTACGTATGCCATGTCGACTATATTGGACCTGTTAGCAAAAGCAATTTTAGAAGAAGTAGCTCCTCCTACTGCAGGATTGAAGAAGTTTTCTGCATATTAGGACTTTTTATTCCCTATGCTGCCTCTTCTGCTACTCCACAAGTTGCAGTGGAGTTGGGTTTTTCAGCATCATCTCACTGTCTATGTAAAGAGCAGTCCCAATGAGAGAACTAAAAGAAATCTTTCTCATGTCTACTTTCTGTGGCTTCTTATTGAATAATTCATATATGTATGTGAATAATTCAGAATTACTGTGCTAACATTCATGTCCATATATGTTATTGCAAGGAACTGCAAGAAGTTTCAGTTTTTCTCCCTACTGTACTCTAAGCACAACATTATATTCCATGGATTTGTCTGTGATGTCAACTTGACTTTAGGTTGTAACACTTTTTAGTGGCTACATAGAAGGGTTTAGGATGTGGTTTCTTTAGTTGTTTTCCCCTCCTTAACTCATTCAGTTTAAGGTTGGAATTTAAAAACATAAACAGTTAAGCACTTTGTGGTATGAAATTTTGTTACGATTTTTTCTCTTGCAGATAAGAAAGGCCAGATACTGTAAGTCAAGAAAATGAACACTGCTAATAGAGCTATCAATATTTCCCCTTAAAATTCCATATCTAATACATGTAATTGTATATGAATATAATATTAATATTAATCATGTACTAAAAATGATTGTTGAGGTTTTAGGATTTTTGTGCTCCATGCTTGTTTTGTGAGTTGACATTTTAAAAAAATCTGTCAAAAAGAAAATGTAAATCTTGACCTGTGTTGTCAGTGTTTCATGTAAAGTGACAGTCATTACAACTGAAGTCCTTGTATTCCTTTATTTAATATGGTATAAAATTTTAGATGCCAGTTTTCAAAATTAGGTACAGTCTAATTGCAAAGACTTAACAAAGGCTAGTTTTCTCTGCAATGTTTATATCTACCTTTTCAGTAATGTTTAGATGTTGTTAGAGAACTGGTTTTGTCATTGCATTTTCTTTGTCCCTTGATCAACTCATTTCTATTTGTGTATTAATAGTAGAATGTGAGATTGAACTTCACTGAGCTGGTCTCTGACACCATTAGTTGCTCTTGTTTCTGGCAATAGCAGAAAAATAAAATAAATATGCATGGTGATGTACACAGTAGACATAGAGGCTAAATGTGTATTATACAATCTGTAGTTCTTTTGATTATTTGGATCTGCCTCTGCTTTTTCTGTGCTCCTGAAGGGCATTTTCTACTGACATTATGTGATATTTTTGCTCTGAACAAACTAAAACATGAAGAACGAGCAGTGGAAGGAGAGACCATAAGTTTGGGGCTCCTGGAGCTAGCTGGTGCAGAATGAAGTGGAATTTGTACCTTTCTGAAGAAGATGATACCAGACCCTTTGTCACTGCTTCTTGGTTCCCCAGTGAGTGGTATCGTTTAAGGACCTTATGTCATCAAGGCTCTAGCAGGTAGAATGTATACTTATTGCAATACTCTTGGTGTTTTGAAGAACTTGCCTTCCTCACAACCCAGGATTTGTATACATATAAAATGAAATTACGTTATGATTATGGATAGCAGTTGCTAGCCTCAATTCACAAGCCACAAAAGTCTTTTTTGACATACATATTTTTGAAATGCAATAAATTATACAGTGCTGGAGTTGGTGGATAGAAGCTGAGCAACATTCCCATTTGTTTTGAATAGAAAAATTCTGTTATTACTGAAAATACATTATTTGCAGAAGTCTTCTTTGAAAAGTTAAAAAATTTAACCAGAACTCCAAAGCCTGAGAAAATGTTTTAAGTGAAAAAGTTAAAGTTTTTTCTAAAAGAGGCAGTATTCATACCAATCTGGCTCTTGTATATACTAGGTTTGATGATTTCCAAGCCGTACCTCCATGACAATCCTCTCCAAACAAAAAAAAAAAAATTGAGGCATGATATATTGAGAAGAGTGAGAGAGTACATTGGAAATCACATGTGGACCCATAATGCAAGAGATCCCTTCATTTAAATCTGTACGTGGAAACCTCACCTTGACTCTCTTGAAGATGTACCGAGCAGCAGCATATGCTGAACAACTGGAAGGCTCAAGGGATTAGCAGTGGACTGTAATGCATTTTGCTTGTTAGTCACATGCACAGCCTGGCTCAGTCATCCCTGTCTCATGGCTATCAGGTGGTCTGCACACAATTACTCTGCGACAGTCCCACCGGACAGGTTGCCAGTGGAGAGATGGCCATGGTGGAGAGGTCAAGGTCTGAAAGAAAACATACTTGCAGCTTTGTGTAGATGCTCTTTCTACAAGTGAAAAAAGGCACTGGTTTGGAGAGGTGTATGCTGCTGTGTTCCATGCTGTGAAAAAGAAGATATTTTGGCTCTCTGAAGTGGATTTCACATTTTCTAAACACATGCTAAAATTGGTTATGCATACAGAAAAGAAAACATATAGATAAGGATTTAAGCTGTAAACCAAACATTCTTGACCTAAATGTTATTTGGATACAATATCATACTTACTTTCAAGGCTTTTCAACACATATATTTAAGGAGAAAATCTGCATTCAAAAAGAATATGCAACTCTCACATGTTTGCAAATCTGTAAATGCTGGTTGGAAACAATTAAATTTCAGTCGCCCACCCCCCACCCCCAGTTTAGCTCAATAGAAGAAATGCCTACAATAGCAAACACAAAGTTTTTAAGTAACAATGATCTATGTACTCAGTTTTGATGCGGTGGGATTTCCTAATTCACAATGATGGCGTTTTACAGCCCCAGAGACAGAAAGACTTAAAATTTAGAGAGCCCAGTCCTAAGTATAATCTTTGCAGGAAGAGAACCTAATGATTATAATTAAAAATAGCAGTAGTGGTCCTTGTATGTCCTGTATTATTCAAAAAAAATGGCTTGTGAATCTTAGTAATTGAATATCCTTCCTGGGACAAATCCTAAAAAGAAGCAGTAATCTCTAGTCAGCAGGCAAAATACAGTGCAGCAGTCAGTGTCACTTCTAAGATTGGCTCTGCTATTCTGTGGAATCCAACTCAGAGTGACAAAAGTTTATGTCAATTTCAGGGTTGGCTGGTGCTAATTCCTCAGCAGGATCAGGCTGTAGTTCAGCAGCAGAGAGGCATTTTGTAGTGTGAGGTTGTAGGGCAGCAACCCCTGTGGAGATGTAAACATAAAATAACACCAGATGAAATTAGAGCACAGGCTATCCCTTTGGTTCTACTAAACATAGTCATATTTTATAAAATTATGTACTTTACATGTATGAAAATTATTGACTTATCTGAGAAGGGCACAGAGAATACAGCTTGTGGAGGTTTTCTAAGGGAAAGATTGCTGAAACATTATGTGTGGGTGTTAATGGTTAAAAAATATTTTTCTCCCCCACATCTGATTTTAGTGACAGAAGGAAAGGACCTACACTTGAAACAGCTCTCATAAAAAGCTGTGTTTCTGTAGCGAGTTCATATGCTGCCACATGGCTGAAGGCTTAGAATCACAGAGTATCTCGAGTTGGATGGGAGCTGTAAGGATCATTGAGTCCAACTCCCTGCTCCTTGCAGGAATACAATGCCTGACTGGGAAGTGAGCACAAAACTCTGTTAGATCACAAGACTAGACTGGCATTTATGTGAAATTTACACAGTTCTGAATACACCAATTCCAAATAAGACCTCCTGGTTTGTAAGTGTGATCACTTTGTCTGTGACACACAGGTCCCTTGGGTGACAGTGGAGGGTGGAAGTGCAGCAGAAGTTTGGTAGTGCTTTTAACAATAGTATAGCTGTATGAATAAATGGAAAAGAAAGATACCTACCTTCCATGCCTGTCAGAGCAGGTCAGGAAGGGCCGATTTTGAATTCTGAAAGTATTTATAGCCTGAGAAATACATCGGGTTTGCATCTTTGAGAGGAACGCTTCATTTCCATATATAGTATGCGTGGTTCTGTTTAAATGAATGTGCTGCCACTGAAATGTGTTGAACTTAGTTTGCTTTGAGATGATGTATTGCTTGTATTTGTCTGAGAGTTACAGAAATGAGCGAGTTATCCAAAGTCTGTTGAAATAGAGGGAGGCAGTCCTAGTAACTTCATTGGCTTTGGACTTGGGCCCAGATATTCACAGTGTTCTAGATGAATTTTTTTTTTAATTTATTCTTATATTAACATTTTAAGCTTTTAAAAGCTTTTTTCTGTTATTGTAGTGAGGTTTATTTACTTGGCTTGTGGCCATTATGTCTGAGTTTTCAACATTAAAATCATAATATTTAAAAATCCCGCAAGGTATGTTTCCATTCCGGTCAAGAATTATACCTTCTGCCAGGCTGCCCTTGGAAATGAAGACTTGGGTAGTATCATGACATCTCTTCTGCGAGCTGATGTGCAATGGTAAATATTGGCTCTTTTTTTAGATCTGCAGTAAGTGCACATTTAGTGGAACTGGCACAGGTCCCTTGCCCTGTGGATCACCTGCAGGACAGACACATGTGCAGCTGCAGCCATGAGTCCTGGAAATCCCTTAGCATGTCATGAGTTTCACTACCTAATTTAAATATTAGAACAGCTAACATATAGTGAAGAAAACCCCCCAAATCTCATCACCATGCCAGGAAGGTGTGGGGGAGCACCATCACCTCATCAGCAGTTGTAGCATCACACAACAACTGAGTGGCTTGTCACTGTAATTATTAAATACAGGTCTACTGTGTTGCTCTTTTATTACTCTTTACACAACAAGAAGTGAATTTATAATACAGTTTTGTTCCCCTTTCTCCAAACAAATACTGACTAAATATTTTGACATTTTCTTTCTTGTTATATTTAATTCATTTTTCATGGTATCTTTTACATTTTTATGTAACAGTTTAGCTCTTTTCTTGTTATACTAAAAAGGTAACTCACTTTTAATTTGCTGCTATTACTATTACAAAAATAAAGGGAAATGTATCAGAATGATTCTTCATTTAAGTGTCTTGTAAATTTAGTTTAGTTGTGATTATGAACACATATTCTTCTGGAGAGAAATAACCTGAAGCAGATTACTGGCTTCTGTGACCTTTAATGTTCATCATTGGTGTAGAGCAGTGTAAGTGCCTTCTGATATGGTGAATCCCTTGTCTACAAGTGATTTGACATCACTTTTTTGAAAGTGAATTTACTGATCGATAGGCAGAAATTGTGTGATGTTCTTACATTTTCTATGTAATAATACTATAAGTATTGTTTCATAAAGAAGCTGACAAACTCTACTTGGGTTTTAAGGACTGAAGGAAAAAACCCTCTCAATAATCCTTTTTACTTTTATTCACAAGAACAGCTTAGTTCTTGTAAAAGAACTTGTGAAAGAAAGCAACACAAAAAATAATTTTGATATTTGCAAAAATAATTTTGGTTGCTTTGCTGTTACCTTAGGATATAATAAAATATTTATTTACTAAAAGTGGAAAATACTGTCCAGTGCATGGAGCTTTGACTCTGCTTGTATGATCTAAGTGATAAAATTTTAATGTTAACTTAAATGATATGTACTACAGGAAAACCTTGATATCTTTGTGTTGCCAACAGAATGATTCTACATGATTCTGGAAGCAGAAGAAAGAAACATTTAGTTTTCCTGATTTTCAGTTTGTGGCATTATGTTTGTTATTAAGTTATGCATAATGTTTAAAGAAAACCCACACACCAGTTGTTTAGGTTAATATGGGGAACTTGTGTCACTTGCACACAATAGGCATTTAGACACCTACATTTATATTTAAGATCTGAATAAGATCTTAATCTGAATGGTTTTCAGTCAAAGGCAATTTCAGATCATTTCAGAAGAGGTATTACTGTTCTTGCAAACTTTTCTGTATTTAAATGTTTTTCTTAAAATCCAGGTTTTTGTTTTGTTTTTGTTTTCGTTTGTTTGTTTGTTTGTTTTTTAAATGTTGAACTTACCATATTCTGGACTTCAGCTGGATTTATATAAGCCCCTGATTTCTCAATATATATAAATGTAGGAGAAGATACTTCAGTGTTTGTAAAGTTACTGTTTTAAAGCTCTATAAAGCAATATATTCTCTTCCATTAACACCTAGTACTCTAAATTCTAATTTTCTTTTGCCTAAGATATTGATACATACCCCATAATAAAAAAAAATATCTATTTTGAGCTGATTGCTCTAGAAATGACTGTAATAAAAATGGAGTTAAAAATAATTTTTTCATGCTCCCATTTTGAAAATAGGGGTGTAATTGGAACATGTTACCATTTCTATGGCTACAGTTGCTTTAATAAAGCTGTATATAAACTTTTGTCTTTATTGGCTCTCCATGTGATTCCTTGTCTTTGGGTTTGTGTTCTTTAAGGTGAGAAATAGTAATGGTTTAAAGTGAATAGATTTAATTTATTGGCTCCTATGCCAAGTGTGTACAAAAATAAAATGTATCCTTACAATTGATTCCAGAAACTGTGTTTAGAAACTTTCCTGTCTTATTCAAGAGTGGTTGAATGAGAGAACATATAGTCATGATTTGTAGAGGTGAAAAACAGTTCAACCCCTAGGGTGAAATGTTTATTTATTTTTCATAAACAAAAAAGCAAACCCAGAATTTCATAGGCATGTCTGTTTACTTTTCATACACAGAGATATGGAATACTCGGTTTCGAAACAGCTAACAGCTAAAGGGTACTGCAGAAGGGACTCCAGACTTGCACCAAGTGCAGTAGCAGAGCAAGCCTGCTGAGTTACTAATTGTTGGGCTTCTTCATTAATGATCTGCCAGAGTGTTGCTGAGTCTTGCTGAGAGGAGGGTCATATCACATAGTGAGCTGATATGAGGAGTGTGGGTGTGCATGTTGGAGGTGACTGGGTGATGGATAGAGCTCCACACTGTCATCAGCATTTAACTGTGCTGCTCCTGTGTGCTCTTGAGCATATGGGAACAGCAGTTTGGTCTAAAGCATATCTGATTGTATGATTAGTTCTGTGAAGGTGTCCAAGCCACATTTTGCAGTGTTTGCATCTACTTTGTGACGTGGTACATAGTGAAGGTGATGTAAACCATACCTGATTTGCCTGTTAAAGCTGAGTTACATTGCTTACAACTTTTTAAACACAAATTTAAGCCCTCAGAGCAACTTAAGTGTTTTGAGACAGCAGTATTTTTTATTTAGTCTTCTAAGACTGGGCTTACTATCCTGAGGTGATGATTTGACAGTATTAATAAATCTTGAGGTTGTGTCTCATGTATTTTTGTTCTCCCAGCTCAATGAAAAATACTCATGAACAAAAATTAGAGGGATAATTTTAAAGTGCAGACTGTTTTTATAACTGTATTTCTCAGGCTGAATTGTCTTTTCTCGGGGACAAGTAGTTTTGGTCCTGGGAATGGATTACTTTCAGCAATGAGTGCAATAGTGTAGTTTGTGTTGATTTGTAAGATATTTTTTGGATTGATTATAAGTAAATGATAATGTGCTTTGAGATCTGATGAAAATGGCAGTTCACCTCATCTCAGAACAAATTATGTGTCTTAAGACCATAGCAGTATTTTGGCCATTAATATCAGTGAAAGGAGGGGCTTCTTCACCCCTATAATTATATTGATGTTGGGTCCTGGGTGTCTGGTTTTACATTGTCAGCTTATTTGGGTTTATTTTGGCTGCTTTCTAACAATTTATAAGACCATGAAGTTAAAGTATTAGGTCATTCTTTTCTTAAACAAACCCAACCTCTTAAAAATCAATTAAAAATCAATTATTTTTAATTAAAAAAAAAGGTTCAATTCAGTGCAATTTAGGAAATGCTACATTGATGTAAAGTATTTTAAAAAATAATCGTGGTCTTCAGAATTTAATTATAGATTGTTTCTGTATGTCTTCTGGCCTCAGGTTTTTTTATTAGATTACATATTCTTCTGTTAATGCTCTGTAAGTGTCTTGCCAGAGTTCTGAAGGTGAAAACCTGAGATTCTTGTTTAGTTATGAGACACTTGGAGCTAAAACTGTGGAAATGTTTTAATATCAGGAGAGATGCGGTATGTCTGTTATGAAGACAGCCCTTGGAAAGCTGGTATCTCTTATAAGTGATGTAAGCTGGTTGTATTGATAAATTTGAAATAAAATTAGTTCCTGTACTATGTTTCAATGCTTCTGCATTGTGTAAGTTCCATTTAGAGGGCTGAAGGGCTTGTGGTTTTTGTTGTGTTTTCTGCAAGTGGGAAAATTCATTACTAGGGCTCGAGAATGTCGCTTTAAAATGTTCTACTCTATACAAGGATCATTGTGTACTCAAAATTGGACTTAGCAACTTAAAAGATTTTTCTGAACTATTTTTCTACTGTAATATTCTGAGGCCACATGCTTTTCCTGGCTTAGTTATGCCAGATCCTATTACCAGCTTTGACAAAGGGGCGATCGACTGCCTCTTGCATCTTATGATGTGAAAGCAGATAATAAGGAGAAAGCCAGGAGAGGAGCAGGACTGTCAAAGAGCTGTTTTACCCCAGTCCATATAAAGCAACGTAGCGATCAAGATAAGCAGATGATTTAATTAATGTGCATCCACTCACCCCATTTGTTAAGTTAATGAAGGGAATATGGTTTGTGAGTCCTTTAGAACAGTTACTATTTTTAAAGAGCTACAAGTGGTCACAATTTGCTGTGTCATGATAAGTTCCTGTGAAGATTTGTCTTTTACGTAAGCAGAGAATAAAAGGAATAATAATAAAAAATCTTTAGTTTAGATGGGATGAAGTTTTAGCTGTAGTGTGTTGAGGAATTTTTAAAATGAGAAACAGTGTTGTATAGAGAATGAAGGCTGGTGACAAGGATGGAATCTGTCTAGTTCAATATGCAGTGTATGGTATTCACTTTGTATGCAGACGCTTGGAATGTGCTTGCTTCATTACCATTAAAAAAAACCCCAAAACAGCAACAACAAAACTAATCCCATAGTTTTTGAGTTCTCATATCCACGACTGGATTTAAAGAACAACGTTACTTTTAGGATCTAGGAAGGTTCCCAGTTAAACATATACTTGTTGATATTACTATTTTTAGCTTCTTTGAACAGCACGTGTTCTCCTGAGATATTTATTTGTGAATGTTGTATTCTGTTCTTAAAAGGAAAATATCTGTGTGTCTAGATTCTTTCTCTGTATCCAAGAAAGGCAAGAACCAGGGCTCTTGTCAGTGCTTTACTTCTTAGAAATCCTAGGAGACAGGGTAAATTAATTAAATCCAAAATGGATCCATCTGGTAGTGCTAGCAATGCCAGGGGAGAACAGGTGAAAGAATCTGAGCCAGAGTAAACATATAGTGAATTATATAACATATAAAGTTCTTTGTAAAACATCACCATAGAAGACTAATCTTGGTATTAGGTAGGCTATTTATTTTTGCGTAGTCTTGTTTTTAAGAGGGTTAAGGAGGTAGTTTGAAAGGCTTGTTTCTGTTGCATTGCTAAAAAGCTCAATATTTTTCTTCCTTATTAATAAAACACAAATATTATTTAATCTGTCCTGTGAGAAACATACTGTTCCCTTTACAGGTTTGCTTGCAAATAAATGGGTTTACATTGTTTGAAACAAAATGAAACAAAGTCACAGTTTCAGAAAAATCATATACCTGTTTAAAATTTAGAAAGCTGTTATACAAAATAAAAATTGTGAAAGATATGATGCCAACTCCTTTTTACCCCTGAATTTATGTTTGTGTAAGAAGAATACAAAATCTCTATGCAGATTTTTTTTGTTGCCAAAATTACCTTGTTTAAGTTCTTGGCAATACTTTCAATGCAGTGATTGCATCACTGGGAATAGAAATGTAAAAATGACTGTAAAAATTGAATTGTATTACCTGAATTGGGAGGCATGAAAAGGTAAACAGCATAAATGCTGTGAAGAAGTGAATTAGATTAGAAAAGAAGTGGCAATGAAGAGATTAACGGATGGTGTCTGTTCACAGTGCAGGGTTTGTAGTTTGGCAGGACTCCTTAGCACACATTCCAATTTTATTATGGCACCAGTTAGACATGATTTCTGTGTCATTGCCTATGTTATGGGGCCTGTGTCTGAGAGAACACTGCTAATGTGCAGTCTTTGGGGAAATTTATTTCAACAGGGCAGGTGCCTGGGCCTTTTGGAGTGACTTTAATACAAGTGGGGAAAGTAGGCCACAGAGCTTTTTGTGAACTTAGGAGCTTAGTAGCTAGATCTCTATCCAGCTTAAAAAAAAAAAAAGAATCTAATTACCTACCTTTAAGTCAAGTTCCATCCTCATTGTGTTGGCTGTTCTTTTATTTTATGCTCTTTAAATCTTACACTTTTTTTTTTTTTTTAAATTTGAAAATCCCAGCATTGAGATCATTTCACATGTAGGTTGGAAGGAACATGCCTTGTTTGTCTTACTTGAATTTGCAGCTTTCAAGTGAAAGGTTATAGGCAGTTTGTAATATTAAATAAATGTTGGTTGTCTTCTCATAGGTGA
This sequence comes from Sakesphorus luctuosus, assembly GCA_013396695.1. Lineage (NCBI taxonomy): Eukaryota > Metazoa > Chordata > Aves > Passeriformes > Thamnophilidae > Sakesphorus > Sakesphorus luctuosus. The sequence goes on from VWZD01008777.1 coordinate 1,579,120, forward strand.
GAGGATTTACTGCCATTTTTGATCAATAATTTTCAGAAAAACATACTATTGCCAAAATTGGAGTACTAGCAAAAGACTATGTAGTGCAGTTAGAATAACCAGGGAAAGGGATAAGATGATACTGAAAGTTTGTTGTGTTGTTTTTTGTTTTTTTTTTTCTTTAATAAATGTTTTAGCTTTTAGTCTTCTATTTCATATTGTAAGGTCAAAACCAAAGACAATTACTAGCCTAATTCATGCTTGTCCTCCAGGAATCTTATTTTGACAAGTGTTTATAGTGTTCAGGAGTTGTTTCCATATTAGAAGTTAATTTGTTGATCTTAACATTGTATCCAGCACATAAATTCTACTCCCTGCTGAGCTCTAGTCCTTGAATGTTTCCATTCCTAGGGTATGGCTATATAAATATTTGTGTAAAATATGAATTTTTATGCATACAAATGTGACCAAGTCTTTTATGAATAGTTACACCAAAGTTAGATGTTATTACAATGTGCTGTTCTATTAGGGTGTATTATGTTCATTTTAATTTGTTTAATAGATTGTGGAAAGCATGCAAGAGTAAGCAATGAATTAGAGTTCTCTTTTGCAGAAATATGGTAAATTCGACAAACTCCCTCAAATCAGTTCATTACATGACCATTAGAAGGGATGTAGCAGATAAATGACTGTAAAAACTGTGGTCAGATGTAAAATACGTTGCATTGGTTTTAATAATTCTTCTGTTTTCATATAGTTGTAGTTCTGTTAAGAATTTTATATGGTTTATTTCTGGAAATAGCTGTTTTAGCAGACATATGAGTACATGGAAACAGGCTTGCTTACTGCAATGATGAGCCCTTGAGAAACTTAGCACAGCCTTTCAGTGTTGGAATGAAAGAAATTAGTGGCTGGATGAGAGGAATACAGATCAAAACTGGTCTGTGCGAACACAGGGAAAAGAAAATGTTGAATATTACAATTGTTTTTTTTTAAAAAATGTCTGGTACATTCATGCCTTTCTAAGCCATTCCTACTCTGTTCTTTTTTATCAGTGTGTCTGTTGTGTACAGAGTTCACTTAATTCTTCAGTGCAGCATTTTTGGACTTAGCTTTTTAATGCAGTTTTCTTTTATCTGAAATCTGTTCTCCCAATACAGACTGGAGTACATGTGGCAATAAATTACAAATGGACTATCATTACATGTTTGAAAATTATGGGGGTTTTTTTGTTTGTTTTTTTTTTTTCTTCTGAGGTGAATATTAGAATGTGGAGGCCTGTTGCTATATTGATTGGGATTCATAGTTCCTTGTTAGTGGCAAAATTTAAAACTGATTACCAGGAGGCAGAGAAGGTTTTATGCTGTTTCTGTATGCTTACATATGAAACAGATTAGTGATATTCCAGACTATTCTACCCTGCCAAGAGAGGTCTGGAATAGCTTTAGCAATATGGCAGACTAATATTTGACGGTACTGCTCCTCCACAGCACTGGTCAATTGAGTTGGAAACCATTAAATCACAATATAATAGATTAGCAGTCTTATTTTGAAGGTATGGGCCCTCAGGGTTTTTTTTTCTCTCCATATGAAAATTAAATATCTTGCTTTCTTCTTCTATTGTACTTCACACAGCTGAGTCCTAGTGAGACCAGAATTGGATTTGGGCCAAGAAGACTTCTAGGTAGGAACTGGTTGATCAATGTAGCACAGAGAAGCAGTGCCCTGTGGCTTGAAGGAGCTCTCGAGTCTTAGGCTTCTTAGAGTGTCGTTATGTCTTCAGTCTGACTTCAGCTGGAGCTGCAAATGTTCAGTTTTAGTGAGAAATGACACTTATTCTTTTAAGTAACTGTGTTTTAATTTATCCGGATGGTTTTTGATTACCTGGGTGCTGTAACAATGTAACTCTTGTCCTGTTCAGAAGAAACTCTGTTACTATAGAACTTCAGAAGTAAACATCCATTGTGTAGGTAAAGTATGCTTCACTGACTAGATAATGTCTAAACTACAAGTTTTCTACTTTATACTTTCCTAGTACAAAACTGGGGCTAAGTAAACTCCTGTAGGCTGTGCTACTGAAAAACGTAACTTTTGGTAGGATTACCTTTATTCTTGAATACTTTTTGAGATTTTAACCCGCAGAGCCTAGTGGTCTCATAGTTGGGATCTCTGTGTGTGGCATTTATACAAATGTACAGCCAAAACCATTCAGAGAGCTTTATTAGCGCAGATTCAGTATATCTTTTTAATTTGCTTTTATCCTTAAACTAAATTACGGTACTGTGGTACATTGCATTAAGAGATGCCATATAAAAAACTTTGCTGTATTGCTTTTGTTCATCACTTCATAGCTGTTTTATGTTTTCTGTTTTAGTGGCTAATTGCTTCTTTCTTTGAGTAATTCACCAGTGAAATACTTACACCATCTGAGACTTAAAATCCCCACTATTTGTGCAGTCAAACACCGATTTGGTTACCCACCTTTTTCCTCTCTTCACCCAGTGCTCTGTTCCTTTTGCAAAGAGCAGCCATTCTGTGGCTTTGTACAAATACCTTCTTTCAGTGGGTTGTTTCCGTATTATTTTGAATTAATGTCACACAGACCTGGTGCCTTCTCAAAGTTATACAATATTTGTGTACAAGTCCCTCTGGTATTCTAATAGTGTCAGGTCCCTGGAAGTAAATGATAAATTCCAGGTAACACATGCATCATACTGGAAAAAAAAATATATTCCTGCAGGACTGCAGGGTGTGGTTATGGATATCCATCTAGCCTTGGGTGCATCTTCCTTGGCAACCTCTGTATTACTTTGCCTGAAGTATTGTAGGGCTTCTAATTTTTTTTATTTCTTCAGTTATTGCTCAGTAGGGATCCTCCTGACACTTTGGTATGAAGTTTTGTTATCATGCAGACTTAAAATCAGTCTCAATTTCCCCAGCAGTCCTTGAGGTTAATTTCAGCTCTATGAAGGTTTTGGTAGAGGAGTTCTGCAGAGGCTCTTGATACTGGGCCCACTGGTCTTTCCTGGGAACTAGAAGGCAAGGAGTTTAATTAAGTGTCTTCCTCATTGCTGAAAACAAATAACATTCTGTAGGTTCAGAAGTGTTCTCATATTAATTCTTTTAAAATGCATCTAGCAAGTATTCTCAGTCAAATCAAATCTCAACTTGTACTTAAGAAATTTTTATCTGATCAGGACTGAAGCACTTGTTCCATGATGTTCTGAGAACTCTCAATTCATGTTGATGGCATTGCCAGCTGAGGTTCTTAAAATGGTATGAAATTCTTAACTGCATAATTTATTACTGTTAGGGATACAAATGGGTCAGTGCCAAAGGCTGAAAACAAAATACAGGGATTTAGAATCCAGTCCAAGAATTCAACGTAAACTCAGCAAATCCTTGGCCAGAGCTGGTAGCTTTCCAGCACTCCAGGACCAGGCCATTCATTGTCATTGGTGACATTTGAGCATTTGGGAGTTTTAGCTGTTCACTTAAATAAGCATTGATAACAGTTGTAAGGAGGTTGCTGAGTTTAAAAACCCAAGAATGCCAGGTATTTTTTTTTTTGATTCCTTGAGTATACTGTTTCCAAAGATGAAATCTTCTCTTTATTTTAAAGAGAATCTTGGACTAACAGAAGTTTTCAGAGAGATTAATAATTAACAAAGGAGAAAAAAACAACCACAAAACAATTCACAGGCAGAAGTACTTCTATGCCTTCCAGGGGATGGCATTCTCTAGCACCAGAAATACTGTTTTGGTTTTTTTGCTACGTAGAGATCCTAGAGGGTAATGGAGAATTGTATGATGCTGGACTCCTATTTATTTATCTTTTTAAGATTTCATATTGAGCTCTGATTACATCCTCGTTTTATCTATTTTCTGTTAAAGAGCATTCTTATTGAAACAATAAAATGTGTCCCCTAAGTTTATGAGAGATGTCTCAGATTTTGAGTAGCTATATTTTGATTCCTTTTTTTTTTTGAGTTTGATAGAATCCCTGCTCATGAATGTCAAGCAGTACATGCTTAATTAGTTGTTCTAGGATCACTGTAAAATATTTATGTAGAACATCCACATGTAATGCAACAGCAGTTGCTAAAATTTCAGTATGTTATATAATAATAGGAAGTTAGAGCTGGGCAACAATAAATCTCAGAAAAAATGTGTATGGGTGTGAAAAACATCAGTTGTCAGTTAAGTGGAGTGTACCAGTTGTGTATGAGCATGTGGAAGTGCTCCACAGGAAAGAAGAAGGAGCAAGAAATAGTATACTTAACACAGATTTGGCTTTAGGTACTCAAAGGTGTTTATTCACAATGAAATTTGGCAAGAAGCTCAAAATTAAAATAATCTCAAGCATAAGTGCAAATACGTAATTATGAAGAGTTGTGAGTGAACTTAGAAAATAAGTCAGTTCTGCATTTCATTGGAAAACTGAGTTTTGGAGAGTATGAAGATGAAAAAAGACCATGTAAGGGCCTGAAAACCCTTCTTCCCCATCCTTGTATCTATTTCTCACCCTCTCTGTATCCCATAAACTCCGTCTCTTTGGCTTCTGTTCTTTGTATTGCACAAGTAAGATCACTTTTTTCTTTCCTCTTATGTCTGCTCTTCTGAATGAGTGTATTGCACAACTTTTTTCAGGGGGAGGGGGAAAGGCAAAAATCTGCCTGCAAAAAAGCTGAGGTTACACTTTAACAGAGGTTACACTTCAGTGGATGGGAGGTTGGAGAATGTGCTCTAGCCTTGGAATGGGAAAGCAGAGTCCTGAAATGGGCACAAGGAATGGCCTGAAAATATTCTTCAGACTTCAGGAAACCCAACAATATCCGAAATGATGTTAGTCACAGACCTGATTTATGGAAGGATAGATTGCAATATACAGAGAAATTTGGCAGCTTTTGTGTTTTGCTGCCTGCACAAGGAAGAGATCGAAACTTCAGTAGAAAAGGAATGAAGAATAGCAGCCATGAACCTTCATGTGGAGGAATATTTTCATTAAAGGAGTTTGTCTTAAAAGATGAGGAGCAGAGAGGGGGAAAAAATCAGTAGGTACCAGATTGCTCAGGGGGATTAACTGTGGTGAAGAGGGTGGGATACTTGGATGGAAGTTGGACTTGGAAGCTTGCTGCTAGAAAAAAAGAACTCTTTTTACATTTGCTTGGTCAGTGTCCAGTGTGCTCTTTTAATCCAGTGTAAATAGGAAAAGACTGTATTACATCAACTATTGGTTTTGGTTTATCATCCAAACACTTCTTTTGCTGACTTGAGTGGGAATTTTTCATTCTATCCAAACTCAAAATACTTCCCTCTGGTGTTAGAAAAACAGTTCCTTAAATAGATTGCCATTTATATTTCTTTAGAGTGTTTAAAGGCTGATGAACTGCTGTGAAAGTTCCCCTTTTTAAGATAGCCCTGGGATTCTAAAGGAAACAAATATTTGTACTAAAATGAGGGTATTTCAAAGTCCACCACTGGAACCAGAAGTTTACTTGGTAAAAATGGAAGCTGAAATTATGTAATAGTTGTATGTGTCTTGGAAACACAGCCTTTTAGATGACACTTTAGCTTTTGAAAGGGCAGCAGTATAAGTAGGATATTTTTTTAGTTGTAATTGATGAAAGGGCTTCCTCAATAGAAATGATCTGTGTAAATTCCCAGTTAAAAGCATGAAAAAAATTTCTTGGTTTTATTTGGGCTTTAGTAAAGAAGGTAAGAATATAGTATATCACAGCAAGAAGAGAAACCTGTATGATACCAGAGCACATTGATGCTCCTACTTGCAGCTATCTGAGCTTTACTAAGCGGCTGGAGTTTTAACAGAAGCAGATAAGCTTGGCGCAGCTGCAATCCTGTGCTGTAATACAAGCTTCACAGTCTTTTCTTTCCTCTGTTCATCATAAATGTCATTGCCTTACTTGATGTTACTTTGAAGTAAGGTAATTAGGGAAGTCTGGTATGCCTTTTGCTTTAAATATCACATTTTGTGGCAACTGCTAAGTTGGAGAGCTACATAACCTCACATGGAAAAGTCTTCAGGTTTCTGTCTACTTCAGTGATCAACACTAGTACCACATATACAAAATAAGCACAGACTGAATGAAAATTTAAGCCCAGGCATTATTTAGGCACAGGCTTTAAGTCTTAAAAACATGTGATCTAAGAAGTTAAATATTTAAAAACATTTTAAAAATAAAATTATGGTGCTATGGAAAAGAATAAAAAGGAGTGGCTGTTATGAAAAATGCCTTGTAGACTTCTGTGAGCAAATTCTTGGGTCTCAGTCTGGAGGCAGACTCTGCAGCTGTAGGGATATGTAAAATACACAGATGAGATTTACACTTTAATCATTTTGAGTGCTTTTCTGGGTGAATCACAGATGGCAGAAGCACTCTCAAGTCCATTTAAGGCTCTGAGCATAGACAATAAAGTTTTACCTGTAGATCTGCTAACATCCTAAGCCTCTAGAAATCAGTCTATTCAGCACACCTATGCACTCATAACAGCTGACTCCCCCATTTCTCGTAGTAATACTTCATGTGTGGTCATATCTGCTGTTCTGTGTAGACCAAAAGCTAATATATTGCCACATCTAACATCTGTAACCCCATATAACACCATCTTTGCATGTATGAAAGAACATGAAAAATGGGTGCTTCTGTTGAGATCCTTCACAGCACAGCATGCCTTCATGGATGAGTAGTTATAGCTTCCAGCTATTTATTTACTTTTAGTGGGATAGTAAAATATTTTATTATTATTTAATTTATTATTAATGTGTAAGATATTATCAGCTTTTAAATTTTAGTTATTATGTCTAAGTAATAGCTCATTTGCTGAGATGTGCAAAAGTTATAGCAAATCTGAGGCAGGGACTAAGTTGTGATACTTGTTGTAGCTGAAAATGCCTCTGCTCAGAAACTTCAGATGGACTTTTCTACATTCATTCAGGCTCCTATCAGGATGATAGTGCAGTGGGAAGCTGATGCTGCTGAAGTGAGGAGAAAAAGCAGTCTTGGTTAGAAGAGATGGTAGTATGAAGTAGCTGAAAATCATCAAATTGAGAACTTGAGACATTTGGACAATTTTTTTCCCTCTTCTGACTTAATGAAAGGACAAGGGGTTCATTTTAAGTTAGAGTGAAGCTTTGACACCACACACAGTTATATTGAGAAAACAAGAAATCCCATGTCTGAGTGCCTGGACTGGTCTTTAATTTGTTCAAAACACAAATACCTCAAATATGGATCTGGTTCAAGATGGTAAGCATGTTTTGACCACAGCCTACTAGTGATCAGCATTCGTTGTTGCAGAAAATTTCCATTCCTGCAGGACTGTATTAACAATAAAAGTACCCGTGGGTGTTTGGGGGTTTTCGCCCTCTCTATGGAGGTGATTGAGCAGTGGGTTCAGACATAGCTCAGGGAGTGGTCCTATAGCACTGCCCATGTGACCACAGGTACTGCCTAAATGAAGGATGCTGTCCACTGTCATGGTCCCATGTGGCCCAGCATGGATGAAAGGAAAACAGGTTCAACTTGTACCTAAAAAGTGCAGTCTCAGTGTTAAAGACTTTTCAGAATGTAGGTGCAGCTCTAATGCAGAACTCCTGGATTATGTGGTTTACTCTTCAGAAGGCTATTCGATAATATAAGTCTTAACCAAGAAATTTAATCTCTTTGGGTCCAGGTTTGATGATTAAAGATAAGCAGGGATTATATGGTTTATTCATCACATTTGGGTTATGAAATGGAATCCAAACAATTCTGGATGCTGTCACTGGCATAATGTTTATTTGGTCTCCTCTTAAGTTTTTTTTAAGCTAGTTTTCTAATTCCCTGCAGTTTTACTTTCTGAGCAAGATTCCTTTAAAATTTCTAACAGGAACAATGTCCTACAGAATATGGTAAATATTGTCACTTTACTCTGGTAAACCTGGCTATGAAGGATAGCTTTTTTCTGGTTTTCAAGAGACCAAGATCTGTGAAGTCTGCTCTCTTTGTTCAGTATTCATTTCTGTATTGTTAACAGCATCGTATTTGGGCTTTTTGCCAGCTTTATTTAGGAACATAACAGTTTATGACACATAAAGTCTAGTAAATGAATTGTGATGTTATTCCTATTACTTACCTTTTTATGATCTCAGAAACCCAGACTTAAGACCTATAAGGGTGTTCCTTGGCTCTGAACCACATGCACATTCTGTACTTGCTGTGACTAACAACAGGGATGAAGTGCAATTGGTGAACATCGAGAGGGCACTTGAGAGACTGGTGTGTTTGCGATTGCCATTTTGATAGTGACTTACACTGTATTTTAAGTCCATGCCAATTCCGTTGTGAAACACTTGCAGGTCCAAAGCTCACACGAGTCTCTTGCTGTGTCCAAATCTTCTAAATGTATAAATGCTATATGAATATTTCACTTGTCCTACAAAGTTTTGCTTCTTAAGTATGGTTTGTTTAAAAGGAAGTGAAAATTTTCCAACTCTGCTTTACAGATTTTTTGGCTATATTTTTCAAGCCTTAAATCTGCTTCTTCTAGGATGTGGTAAATGAGTTGTAGTTGAAAGTGTATCCAGAATTGGGAGATGGCTTATGAAGTGTGAATGAATAAAAAAGAAGAATATAAACTATGAAATTTTAGACAAACCTTCAAGTATACATATTTTTGTCAAGGATCATGAAGTTCTTGCAGGCAAAAGCATTGTGTGGATGTTTGTGTTTTGGAAGAGAATTCTTCACCTGTTCTTGCACTTAAAATGTTTTTGGATATTACGTGCATCCATGCAAAGATGTTAATATTGTGTAGGCACCAAAGCATATCAGACCATCCTTGAAAAATCTTAGGATGAAGTCCTGGTCTTGTTAGAGATAGATTTTCTTAACAGCAAGGAAAGGAATTAATGATTTTTACCTCTGGTTTGATTCCCCACTGCCCTACTCATGAGGCAGCTGTTGAAACTGTGAAAGAACACTGAGTCAGAGGTTTGCACTGACTAGTCTGCTGTCGATACAATATCACATTTGCTTTGCAGAAGTGTCAGCTAACAGAGTGGCATTTCCTGTTGGAGTGATCAGAAGAATGGCGGGAGACAGAATTTACACAGCTGCCTAATGAGTATGCTAAAACGTTTTGAGTTATTTTAAAACATGGCTTTGAAGTTCCCCATTTAGATTATGCTGTTGTGAGGGAATAAATGTAACTGCCTGCAACGCAGTTAAACACTAGTGAAAGTTGCATTTCCCAATTGTACGACGTCACTTTCTGAGCCTCTGCTTAAGGGGAGGGAGTAATTGATGTTTATGCCAGGGTTCTTCTCACCCTGTCCTCTCTCTTAGTTACTCTGTTTTCTGCTCTAAAATCCTTCCTGTTTTATTCTTCCACCTTTTGAAATAATTACTTCTATTGCTCAGTCCTAAACATGGAAAGATAGCACCATTGGTTCCACTTTGTCATGAGAGGGTATATTGGTTGCTTTTGCCAGTTATTTTAGTGACACTTAATGACTCAACTGTCCAATAGCTAGAGGCAAACGCAGGGGAAAAGACCTGTATGAATAAAATTGTGGATGTATACTAAGGGGAGGGTGATCAATCTCAGACTTCTGGTAGCACAAGAGAAGAGAGTTTTTAGTGACATGAGCCTGATTTGATGATGAAAGGCAGCTGAGAGTCAGGTGCAGTAGCTGAAACCAATGATATTGAGAATGGAGGTTAGTACTGGTAATACTGGAGAGGAAAGTGCTGTGAGCCTGCTTGTGAGGGAAGGGAGAAGAAAAGTTAATACCAGCACCACAGCTAATATGGATCTTCAGATTTTGCCATTGTAGGAGGGCATGTGTGAATGGATGTGTGCAAAAGGCAAAGAGGGATGTAATGCTGAGCAGCGAGGAGAGGGCTGAGTAATGGGGTGCTTTTGCAGCTGTCATAACAAAAGATACACTGGGTAAAGCTATGAAAACAAAATTAATGGGTGATACAGTGCTGCTTTTTTGGTAGTGTCTATATAGCCTAGTTCTACATGTACTAAATAGTAAATGCTCATATGCTTCATGGAGATTCTTGTGTAATTGAGGCTAAGGAATTCTGATCTAAAAAGTTTCTCTAGGTACAAAATATGAAATAACTAGATGGAAATGTAATAAAGCCAATTTAAAAATATTTGCTGTTTTATTCAGTGGAAGGGACATTTGCAAAGTATATAAATGCATTTTATACTTTAAAATTAATTGTTCAAGCTTTTGATATCTATTCAGGAAAAAGTCAAAATTGTGCAGACCCTTAATTTATATACAATAAGTCACTAGTAAGACTATTTAGCTTCCTTTGCTTATTAATGCATGAAAATAGTGCTAATTTATCTTTTTTTTAAAATTCTTCCTTATTTGTGTCTTATTGTTGCTTTCAGAATCTAATCTTATGAAAGTTGCAGATATAATAATTCCAAATGTTATTTTTAAATGCTCATTAAGATTTATCAGATTTTATACATGAGGTATGACTGCAGAAGTTGGGTAATTGCATACCAGGGGAAAAAAGGAAAAACAGATGCTATATGATCTTGGACTTGTTGCTTTGTGGGATATGCTTGTGTTACAGTATATACTTGTCTGCCATAAGTTTTTTTTCTTTCTGTAAGGTATTACAGGCTTAGGGGGTTTTTTGGTCATTTTTTTGTATATATCTGGCACTGTAACATATGCAGATGAAGAACAGCTAGGGAGAAACTTGGAGTGTTCTGAGGATGTTTTTGGTTTCCTATTGTGCTTTTGCACTTGATTTTGTGCCATGTTGCACATACCTAGGGCTGTCTGTGTAAAATGGTTTGATGATCAGACAGTGTTTGCATTCTGGCAAGTGCAGCATCTGAAGTGGCACTGGCAGCCAGCATTGTGGGGTGCTGTCAGTGTTCCTGCTGGGTGGGGAGTGCTCGCTGTTGTATTAGAAGGCTTCACTGTCTCTTGCTGTGGGCTGTTGGTGCTCCTGCCAGTTGCGCAGGAGGGTGAAGGAGCCATCTCGACAGCTTGAGAGTAAAGCCATGCTGTCTCCAACTCTGTCTAGATTAAATCATCACAAATCTTTCCTGTAGGAATGCAGCCTCTTCAGTCTGATTCCTTGAATCTGAATGTAAACAAAATATATTTGTATGGGATGGACTAATAGGGTTGAGGGTTTCTTCATCTATGCAATTGGAAAACCACATCCACTCTGGCATGACTTGGGGAAGCTATGGGCTCACATCCTGGTGAGGTTTGAGTAATTGATTGAGAATTTATAGCCTGCTTCCTTATTATGCATGAGGTGGATATTTGTTTTATTCATCCTTTTCCATTAGATTCCTGCTTGAGTCAGAGGGTGTGCACAGAAATGCTGGCTATGATTGTTTTCACAGTGGCTGTGAAAGCTTTTGCTGTGTTTCCTATGGACTATTTTTTATATATATTTTTTTTTCCAGTTGCAGCTTATTATAGTTAGAGGGCTGTGTGATGTGTGGGTGTTTATTTATTGAACTGTGGTCATACTTCTGACAACTCATCTACTGTCTGCAGTCACTGACACATTGACTCTCCAAGATACAATGGTGGCTTCTAGTGATTTGAAAAAGGAAACTAGTTACAGGGACGCTAATAAACTAGTATAAGGCTCTACACATCATGATCACAATACACAAAACTTGTAATAACACACATAAAAGTGCTCCCTTTGTAAGTGTCTGTACATTTTCTTGTTTCAAAGTGATACTGTAATGTGAAATGTACAGCATAATCATGTTGCTATTGCTATGCCTCCTTTTTCTTTATAGATCAGTAATTTTTAACATATAGGTGCAAAACATAATGAGAAATAAATTAGCAGTAATAGGAAAATGTGAGCTACTTATAAATAGATTATCTCCCCAAATGTCATGGAAGTGACAGATATGGGAATTTTGCACACAGCATGAATTTCTATCTGCTTTTGCAGGATGCCCTACTTTTTTGAAAAAAAAAAAAGAAAGAAGTTTTTAAGAGAGTTTTAGTATTTCAGAGCAGTAGAGATCTTTTTATATACATGTGTAGAAGTAATTGCTAATCTAAGCTGTGAGTGATTGGCAGATGTTGGAAAAGAGGCAGTATTCTTAAGTTACTCAAATAGCATCAGTTTCTCACTAAAACATGTAAGGAGGACCACAACAAAAGTAAGATGACATAACTATTTTTTTTGACTTTTGTTAAATCCGTACCTAGGCTGTAACTCTTCCACTGGTAGCAGCACAGAATGTGCTACCTGATTAAATTTCTTTTCATGGCATGAATGAGCAAAGAACAAGGCTGCAACCTCAAGTAGAGCAGAATGTAGAACAGAGTGCTGGAGGTTTGATCTATAGTCTCTCTTTTACAACTGAGAAAAATCCCCAACATCTCATAGATAATCCTAATAAAAAGTACATTTTGAAAGTATTTAAATAGCTTATGCCTGTATCTTTAAATTATTTATTCTATATAAAGGCCATTTGGAAACAAAGGGCAAAGGGAAAGCTTGTGATAGGATACCAAGAGGAAAAAAAGTGATCTCTAATAATAATTTAGAGTCCTAAAAAGGATCTTAAAAATCTTCCCTGTACGTATTGCTAACTGTGATTACAGGCCTATTTTTCTTTCTGGAGCTTTCAGCACCTTTTATATCTTTGATTCGCTCACCAAAATATGAACAATCACAAATACTGGGCCTTGGGGATGGTGAATGGGGTAGTCAGGAACAACCTTCATAACAGCATCAATATTAGTTACAAACAGCCTAATCTTTGTTATATATGGAAATATATATTAGCAGCACTTCTTGGGTTTGAACGTTTTCAGCTGTTCTGTGTGTATGTCCTTTGCTTCTGCTTCTTCAGAGCTATTTCTGCTTTTCTTCCAGGACAGAACCTTTCAGGAGTTTGATGTGTGGGTGGTTTTGTGTGGAGGGTTTTTTGATGCCTTTTTTTTTTGTTTGGCTGATTTTGTGGGGTTTTGTGGGTGTTTTATTGTTTTTGGTTTGTTTGTTTTAAGTTCCTAGCTTCAGCCTTGAGATTCCTTTCTATTGTTTAATAATAAAGTTATTTCCTAGTAGACAACTAAGAATACTCTGTGTTAGGCATAAGTCTATGGTTGGTGAGAGTCAGCCCTGGTTAGTACTGGGTGCTGTAGTTAGTCCCAAGGACTTCACTGTCACTGTCCAAGCTTGCTCAGCCGTGGCAAATGAACCTTAGGACTTAAATGGTGGGTCAGTTCTGCGCACACTGTGCCTCACCTAAAAAATCCACTGCACAGGCTCGAAGGGCACACCCACATGGGGAGAGCCCTTCCCAAATCTTGGTTCCCAAAGGTTGGCCACTATTTATATGGTTGGTGAGTACAAAGTGTGTACTACTGGACTTCTGGATAGCATTATTAACTTTGTAATGTTATAGCTAAGGTATTCTGTTCCTGGTGTGGGGGTTCAGCCTAATGGGCTCTCTGGAGGGGGCTTCATAGTGCTGTTAGTTTTCTGTAGAGTTCATTTTGTTAGTATTCTGTAGTTGCCTGACCATATGGAAAATGAGTTGTTTCAATGACCCCCAGAAATAGTAGGACAAAGTAAAACTAGGAAGGACCAGGCTCATGAGAATAGTAATGGAACAGTTCTGTCTTCAGAGTTCACCTATTGTACAGCAGTGAGTACTGTACAGTAATACAAATTGGCATGGAACAAACCTTTTGATTCACTCAGCAAGCAGAAGTCACAGTGTAGTCATTTGGCAAACTGCTTGAATTAAGATGACTGTCTGTTCATTAATAAATCACCGACACTCCACCAAGGGACCATGATGATGGGGAAGAAAGCACATTGGAGGTGAGTCACAGGGGCCCCACCAGCAAGCACTTTTTAGTGGAAAGTATGTATGTGGTGGTGAATCACTAACTCCACCAAAAGTCTGTGTGTGCGTCTTAATGTTTGTGTGATGACGAATACTGGTAATGAAAAACCTCAGCAAGTGAAAATCAACACACCTATAGAATACACTGTCAGGTTCTGGGTTAGTATTTTAAACCTGAATATCTGTTGTCTAGCTAGAAGAAAATGTACTTTTAAGAGACAAAGTTTTTTGCTCTGTAAGTCTTAAGACTTCCTCCTCCTCCCTCCCTCCCCCCCGCACCGCCCCGCAGCTCCCAGAGGTATAATAGCTCTCAGGCCATGTTCTTGCCCTACAAGATGGATGACACTTGAAGTATGTAAACGAGTTTAAGATTTTGGTGCACAAGGCACTGTGGTGACATTTTGAAGAGGGGAGGAAAAGCCCCCTCAAGTTCTATGTTTTATCTCTTCATTTAGTGGAGTAAATCAAAGATGTTATCTGACTTTTTACTCTAAGAAATATTAGTCTAAGATTGATAAATGATGTAATTCTCACATAAATCTGAATCAAAATAAAGGAGACTTGGGTATAGGAATTTCCTAAGGAAAATTAGAATTGACTAGATAAATATATGCTTCCAACTTCCTCATTTTTCCTTTCTATTTCGTAGGGCAGCTGTGTTCCTTCCATGACATTGTCACTTCTCACTTGTCCCATTCGGTGGGAATCTTCTGTTCTTAATTGGGCTTCATCTATAAGAGGATTGCTTTCTGTCTTCGCAATCTTTCTGCATGGTGGTTTCCAAATCTTTAACTTGCAAACATATCTAAAGTCTGTAGTGACGTTCACTTGATAGGCTTCTAGAAGATTTGTCTGCAGAGTATATTGGACTTGTGCATGGCAGTATTGAGGCTTTTTTCAGTTTCCAAGAGAGCTTTCCTATAGTTAAAAGGGGTGCTAATAGAAGTTAGACAGAAGTGACTATTCCCTATGGAAAGATAGAAAGCCTTGGGTATGTGAAACATCAAACACTGTGTATTATTTATTGAAAAAAATGAATAGGCTTTATTAAATGAAATTATATGTTTAGAAGTTACTAGCAAACCTGTGCATGCTAGACAAGATTTGCTTCATGAGGAGAAACTGGAACTGTCCCTAGAATAAGGCATTTTTTTTAAATAATAGAACTTTTCCAGCAAGAAATGAGTTCAAAGAAAGCTATGTTTACATGTTTATATACTGGTTTTTAATGGGAAAAAAAAGAATGAAAAAGGAACCTAATGGCAGCAGTCTGACCAGAATGAATCCTCTTTCAGGGGCAATGTGCTCATTACAAAAAGTTAGGGTTTTTTCCTGGTCTTGGGGATTGTTCTTGGAGCAGTGATGAATGCAAGGACTTTAGGAATATCCAGAAAATTGTGATGGGCAGATTATAGTGAAGGCTTTTCCGACATGCTTTTTCAGACCAGTGACTATGGCAATGAGTCCTTGCTGTTATCCAGAAAGGTTTCTGATAATCTTGGGACATTGTAACGCGGTGTTTGGGCTGTTAGTCTCAGCGTCCTGCCCTGTTCAAAGGGGAGTTCAGTGTGATGCTCTTTGGGTTTCAGCTTTTCTGTGAAGGCTGTCATGAGTGCAGGCTGTTGGAGTTTGAGTTGGGGGATCCGAGAAGATGCACTTATGAAGTGTGCTGTGCTTTAGCCAGACATATGACACATGTTCTAGTAAACGTGAACATAATATCTAGATGACAGTAGTGGTGATTCTCTTGCATGTGTGCAATGTGCCAAGTGTGGCTTTGCATCACTTGGATGGAAGCCCCTTTCATCTTGAAAGTCACCTGTTTCAGAGGCAGCTGAGTAATGCTCCCAGCTCTTTCGGCACTGGTGAGCTCGTGTAAGCTGATTCCGGATTGAAACACATCACCAAAATGATTAGTAGAGAGTTTCTGGCTCTTATGTCTGGTGAGCAGGTTACACTTTCGAACAAGTGGAACTGCTCTCCTTGTCTCAGCAACAGTTTATGACAAGATGAGGATATGGGAGATGAACAGAATTCCTTTGCTCTGTGCTTCCCTAAAGTGATTCCACAAGTGTGGAACTTGTGTTTCAGTTGCTCTTAGTATTTTAGTAGTGACCTTTAAGTAAGTGCTCTTATGAGGGTGGTGATATGAGCATAGCACACACAAATATATATGCTCATGTATATATGCTGAGCTAATAACTTGCTCATATATATCGTATATATATGTGCCTTACATAAAAAATAATATATAGGGTATTCCTTTTTGTAAAGGTATAAGCTAATCCTATTAGACTTGTTTAGTTTTTTCCAAAGTGGGGTTTTGTGACACCATGCCTAAAAATCTTTTGAATATTTTAGGGAAGAGAAAGCTGAAGCAAAAGAAACATTTTTTTCTATTTGCTTTTTGAAGCATAGTTGTACAGAATAAAGACAATCTGTGTTCTTTTTCTTTAAAAAAATAAGCCCTCCAAAATGATCAGAGTAACATCTTTCCCTCACATCCTATTTTTCAACGATCATAACTCAACTTTTTCTGAATTTTAAAGAACTTGTTTAAAATGTGTGCTGCCTTTTTGATTGACTAGTGTAATAGATCTTCATATCTATATATGAGAAGAAAATTGTCTCATGCAAGTGTAAGAAAAAAACAATGTGGTTATATGTGTGAGAGATCGATCACCATAGATATATATATCACACCTATAGATATGTATAGTTGGAGAGAAAGTATTATTTCTGATAAAACTTTATTTGAAGCCAGACAAGCTAGAGAAAGGAGGAATGGTTCTTCTATTCTTTACTTTTTCAATGACATAGGGAATTAATTTTCATTTAGTAATTTTTTCCCCACTACTTTTCAGTGAATTGGGATTGCTGCATACAAGCTTTTAGCTTTGTTTCTGTGCCCAGGTAAGTGATAGGCAAGCTTTTTTCAATGTTAGTGCAGGTGGAAGCTCACTGTGACCAACTGGTGGGTTGATGTTTATATTCTTTTTGCATAAACTGTAGTTAAAAACCCAAACTGACACACATTTTTAATGTAGACACATAAAAATGTAGGTCACAGGAAAAGCTCTTAAAGAAGATGGGGGAAAAAATACTGATG
The DNA here is from genome assembly GCA_013396695.1 of Sakesphorus luctuosus. Taxonomy (NCBI): domain Eukaryota; kingdom Metazoa; phylum Chordata; class Aves; order Passeriformes; family Thamnophilidae; genus Sakesphorus; species Sakesphorus luctuosus. The sequence goes on from VWZD01008777.1 coordinate 1,596,095, forward strand.
TGGTTTTTAACAGCCTGATGTGGACATTTTCAGTAAAACTTGCTACTCTTCCCTGAAATTACCATCTACTTATTTTTAAGAGAAGTGCTGGGAGTTGTTTGTTTCAGGAAACAAGGCTTTGCAATTTTATGCTTTTCCATGGACTTTAACCATAAGTAAGAGGCTGGAGTAATGGAAGACAAGAAGTATGTCCATTTATGTGAAGCATTTTTTGTGGGCACATTTCCATCTAGGATCACTTTAAAACTACTGGTACATATCGAAAGATCTAAAAAAGCGAGTGATGCAAGAGATGTGAAGGATTTTATGAATTCAAAAGAAAGAACAATTTTATCTAACCATTTCAGGTAAAATGTAGAGTCCAGTATTGATTTGAAGCTTATCTCAATCAGCAGTGTTCAATTTTGTCCTTTTAATTCTAAGAATTTAACTTAGTTTCATTCAAAGTGTAACTTAACTAATTATATCCCCAATATCCTAATTCAGGATGCTCTAAATGGGATAGCCATCCCCAATAGGATGCCCCAATAAATAGGATGCCATCCCCAATTTTCACTCTTGTTTCACTTAGAAAGCTGTTTCTTTTGGTACGTCTTGGCATGGGAATGCATGTGAGGAACCTAAGTTCATTTATCAATGCTGCCATGAAATGTCTTTTAATCCTTAGTTGTAATGTAACCACAATAAAGAAAACACAGTAAGAAGTTTATGGCCTCACTGGCTTGTGACTCTTGTTAAGGAGGTGAAAATTACACAGCATAATTGTCCTATAAACACTAAAAATTTAATAGATTTAAGAAGATGGATTAAACACACTTAAAGCAATACAAGCAGTATGATGCAATAGTATGTATCCCTGTTTGTAATAGACTCATAATACACTGTAGTACAAAATACATGAACAATTCGTACATGTGAGATGCTTATGAAAATGCAGGTGTGAATGTGAGTAACCTCTGAAATGTAAGAAAAGAAAATGGATTAACTAGATATCAACCAGAGAAAAGCAGGTTGCAGCTTTATGGAAAGTGAAGTGCTGTTCATTTCAAGGCTGTGCTGCCAAAGAACTGGTTGTGGATGAGGGTAATGCTGTATGCTTGCAGCAGTGATCACCGTCAGCCTTTGAAGAGAGGAGTCTAAAACATGCTGGTTAATTTATTTAAAGCTTTGGAACAGGTTCTGTTAATATTGCTTGGCTGACTCTCTGCAGGTTACCTTGAGAAGCAACGTAGTAAAAGACTGGCAACTCCTCCAAAATGCAAAGATCTAGAATATATTTTAGTTTTTGGCTAATTTTTCATGTGTTTAAACCCTTCAGGTTTTTTTCCTTCTGAAGTAATAAAAACAAGTGGGTTTTTTTGGTTGGTTGTGTTTGGGGGTTTTTATGTGGTGTGTTTTTTTTTTTTTTAATTAAACCAGGGACTCACATGTAATCATGACTTTAAGGAAACTGAAGAAAATTACCCAGATGTCACCAGTGCAGTAAGGTGAGATGGTCAGACTGGATGGTCTAGATCATCAAGTTCCTCTAGATTAAAGTATGCAAGTACAAAACCAGTTAAAGTGACTGCTTCAAAATTTCTGCCTTTCTCCTGTTATTGCAAATATGTATTAAGTCTATTATCACTGGTGGAGTGGCAGTGAAAGTAGTTTCTTTGTAGCATAGTGGCCGTAGAAAAACCTTTGTGCTGTCCTGGTTGCCGTCAGTTTGTTGTTAAGAATCCAGCATTTCAGTATGTGACTGATTGCTCTGAAAGTGAATATCTCTGATCAGCAAAAGGCTAACTCCAGGTAATTTCTGAAAGACTATACCTGGGCAGCCAACTCAGACATACAGGGAGCTTCTGAATTGTTACTGTGGATTATTTGTAAAGCATTTTGTTTTGTTGAGAATAAGGCAGATTATCTGTCCAAAGCTGGTCTTTCCCTGTTAATGCTGATAGCAAGCTTATTTTGGCAATGGATTTGGCCTGGCTCTTGCATTGATTGGAAGATCAAGGTGGATTGAAGACCAGAATTCCTAATTGTCTGTCAAGATCATCTGTTTCACTGTGTTTGAGAGTTGAGGCCTCCGCTGCTGTAATTGGTGCTTGCTTGGAGCTTGGTATCCTCGCATAGTTGTCTGCCAGTCAAAAACTGCCTTGATAGCCTTTGCTCCTTGCTGGTCAGACATCATGGAGGAATTCAGCTGGCATTACCAGTCCCATATGTGAAGCATGGCAGGACAGATAGTCTGAAAAGATATTGTTACAGAAACTTGCCTTCCCAAGAGCTGACAACCACCAGCAGCCTCTAACATAAGAACACTTAAATAAATGCTAATGCCTGAGGATCAGGAAGTCAGAGATACTGTTCTTGAAGATCACTTACAGTGGCCTATTCTTTGCACTTCTTATGTATCATTACTACTTGAACTGAAAGTTAAGATCATTGTGGGGAAAATGGGAAAGGCTGATTTGAATTGAAAAAGGAAGGTAATCTGGAAAACCAAAACTGCTGCTATTAAGAATATCGGTTTAAAACCACCTCAGTTTACACTGTGTCATTCCATTTAAGGTTAATAATGAAATAAACAAACAAATATATATATATATATACTTACATGAAATCCAAAAGCAGAATTTTTATTGGAGTTGTGTAGTGACAGTCAAATTAGTGCACAGAAACATAATATTACCTGTTTGCCCTGAGTAGTTTACAGACCAGTTGAAATAGGCAGATACCACATAAGGCAAAAAAAAAAAAAAGATCAACAGGATGGATGGTGGGATGGCAGACAAGTGGTGTATTATGGCCACTTCGAGTTTTGGAGTGGACTTGTTTAGAGGAGAAAAAACTAAGGGGCAAGAGAAAAGAAAGAAGATAAAAATGAAAGGTTTGAGAGACCAGGCTGGGGAAAACAGACAGTACATGAATCCTGCCGTTCTTGTGCTGTGATCTGGGCCTCTTTCTTACTGTCCCAGCAGTGAAACAGCAGAGATGGGCCAGGACTCAGTGGTTTGTGCTGGGTTTGAGGAGACGCAAGAGGTGGAAAGGACAGTAAGAGTAGGCTAGCAGTGCTGGTAAAAGAGCAGCACTAAGCAGTGGCTTTGCTTCATGGCTCTCAGGAATAGCTGTGAGCCCTCTGTGCTTGAGCCTCTTTGTCACAGTAATGGAGGGCAGAAGCAGCCTGGCTTTGCAGAGTCCAGCAGTCAGTCATGATGTTTCCTTACTCCCATATGTTTGTTGTCCAGTGCAGTTTGTCTGTGTCTAGAATTGACTCTGGTGGAGGAAGCTGCTGTTCAAATTAACTTGGATGCTACCAGAGGCTCATTCATAATGAAAGATTGAGGTATATATTGAGAGAGTGCCAAGCCTCCTTTGTTAGAAGCTGTAAAACCAATAAAAATAGTAAGGCTTCTGTTTGCAAAAAATGATTGGAGCATGCAGTGTGGCTAATGTGTGGCTGCTGCTGCTGGAATTTGAGCATAAAGTGCTGATGACAGTGTGACTAAAAAAGACATGAATATTTAAAATGTATTTTAAAAAGTTAGGAATAAGATTTGTAAGTGCAAACGTCTTGAAGTGAAACTAGGGAGGATTTTAAAAGGCAGAAATGGGATTGCTTTGGTATCAAACTGTTTCTGATTGTATGCCACTTTCAGACTTTTATGTCAAACTAGAAAATTCTCTTGAGGCATAGCTGGAACATCCAGGCTTAGTGAGTGAAAACTAGTAATTTGTTTTTTGCTATCTGAAGTCTTGCCCTGTGATATTGAGCATGGCATAGTGAACCTGAGCTGAGAATGTGGTGACTATACCTTCTTTCACTTCATTTTTTGTGAGATTCTGGGTAAGATTGTATTGCCCTTTCTGCTCACAGTTTCTGGGCTGCATCACACTTACCTGTTGAGGAAGAAGTGCCCTTGACTAACAAGGTAAGTATACACATTGTACAGCAAACCTACTGCAGTGATTAGTTGAAACTTTCTTGTCCAGATCCATCCCTAAATCTTTGGTACCTCAACACAGGTTGCCTGAAACAGGAATATTACCAGTCTGGCAGGAGACCAGCTGAGGCAATAACATGCATCATCGAAGACTTACATAATGCTGTCACTAGAATAGCTAATGGTTTTTTCTTGTTATCTGACCCAGCTCCTTGCATGACATATAGATTAGTTTTATCTGCACTGTGTGAAATTAGAAGTAACAAAACCTGAAATAAAAAGTAGCTTATCAGCTCCTGTTCTGCAGAGGCAGAAATAAAAACTGTGTAAATATTGGCTATGTTTCAGCATCCTGTATTACAAAACATGTCATGTAAATGTGTACAGAGAAAATGAATAGGGGATTGTACTTTTAAACACAAAAGGGCTGAGGGAAGAGACAAGGCTCTGCATGAGTACCAGCTTGGAGGTGCACCCATCCCTGCTACTACAACACAGTGTGTGTCCACTTTGAAGACTGTACAGTTTGTGGTACACAGTTCTTCAGGTTTGTAGGTACTGAAGTTTGTAATGATCAGCAGGTCCAGCTCTGTCTTTTCAGAAAGAATTCCCCCTTCACTAATTTGTTTGAAATATTAGTAGTAGTCTTTATAGTATAGTATTCTGTAGTATTCTTTAGAGAGTATTGTTTAGAGAGGATAGTTGTTTGCCATAATAGATCATGCAGGGAGGACTTGGGCTTATGCATTGCTATTGGATCAAAGACAAAACTACCAGTCAGTGAAATGGGAAGTTAATGTTTCAGTGTCCTAGATGCTTATTTGGTTCTCCTAATAGGTTTTACAGTGTTGGGAATAGTGTTTCTGAGCAGCACTAGTCACTGTCTGCGTCTCTGTGGTTCATGCATTGTCATGGTACAGAAAGTGATGCCTTAGAATATGTGGATCTAATAAATTCTGTTTGTGCTGCTACATAGTTGTCTTTAAATTATGTGGTAGTAATTTTTATCCTGAAGGTTCTGTGTAAACATAGGGTGTTTCAAAATAAGGAATACCCTTTAATATCCTGAACACTGCAGAAAAGCACTGTGGGTGTTTTTTTTTTTTGTCAGAATTTAAATAGTTTTTGAAGATGGGTAGAATTAATCAATAAGAGTAAAAAGGAGAGAGACCTGTGGACCAGATAATTACATTAAATGGATGTTACAGGTTACAAAAATAACCCTGGGCCTGATCTAGTAGTTTTCCGTTCTGGAAAACAGGCAGCTAACTTGTGACCCTTGGGAATGAGTTGCCTCACTCTGCTTTTGAAAAAAAATCTGTCATGATTTCTAATTATTTTCTAAGTTTGTAAGATACTCATTCTTGAGTATCTCCTTCATAGTTTGGGAGAAATGTTGAGTGTAGCTCTCTGACCTTCAGTTTGACTATTGCTCTTCAGTTTTGCAAGTTAAAGTGAGGCAATTTGCTCCCTGTGATCTCATCATGCCAAACCACTTCTATTTATACCTGCACACCATCTTTAGAAATTCAGTAGGGCGTTTGTAAGGAAATGCCTGCTGCTTTGGCAGCTGGGTGGGGAGGAAAGGAGGTACTGAACTGTGTATTTCTGTAGACCCCATGAAAATTACTCCTTGTGGGAGACCTGTGTGTTCTGAGTAATCAGACTGCACGTCTCCACAGCAATCATAGGTGGGACTGGAGCTGGTGGGGACAGTGTTGCTAACTTTAAACTAGACAGCTTGAGTAATACCAACAGTGTAGCTATGGCAACACAGCTCTGTTGGGCTGGCCACTCTGTAGGCAAGTTTTGGAGCCCATGTTGGATTCCAGTTGGTCATAGTTATGCTCCCATTGGTACTTGACAGAGCTGATTATGGGGTAATTAGATGCACCTGAGGGGCCATGTAGGTCTTCCCCAGCATTTGGAAGCAGTTAGGCTTAGTACTTGACTGAGATGATTATGAGGTAATTAGATGCACCTGAGGGGCCATGTGGGTCTTCCCCAGCATTTGGGAGCAGTCGGGCTTGCGTCATGGTGGTGTCTTCAGTCAAGCCCCCAGGGCAGGAAGGAGGATCCAAGGGTATGTTGTTGCAGGTACTGGTAGCCCTGGCTGGTGGTGGTAGAAGGGTGCTGGGTCATCATTCAGGAAGGTTAAGAGTTTTAGTATGAAGTAAGAGGGGAAACCAATATGGCATTGTTTAGTAAAGCTGGTAAAAAGCATGTAGGATTGGTCATCATTAAAACCCTCCCCAGGCTGGAGGGGTTAAAAGGTGGATGTGGGAAACAGTGTAAATGGTTATTCCTGGATATATTTCTTAGGTATTGTCATAAAAATGAGTATTTTTTTAGACTAAAATATTTGGCTGTATTTTTTGGAAAATTTCATATTTTCTATAAAAATATGAAATTCAAAGGAGGAAAAATGTTCTCATTTGGAGCAGAAAATAGTTTCTCATTAATAATTATTACTGGATACATGAAGAGCTAATAATTGGAGCTAAATAGGTTATTCTAAGTTAAATTAGGACAGCTGACTGAGGAAATATAAATATATTTGGTAGAAATATTGACATGTCTATTTACCACTTACTACCTGCATTTTATGAATTGTTGGGAAGGATATGGCTGGCAAGAAGGCAGACAACCATTTTGTATGGTCTGGGTCAGATCAAACAGCCTCTTCAAGGGAAGGGAAGACTCTTCTTCCCTTAGAGCAATGAGCTTGCTCAGGAAGAACAAGTTTCAGGAGTACAAGGGGGAAGAAGGGGCAGAGATGGAGAGACGGGAATTAGGGATGCTTACAGCAAGAAGGCCGATCAGCAAAAGCTGTGGTGAAGAGGGACCTTGCCTTCCCAAAAGAAGCAGACTTAGACCCAATAATCATACTTTAGTGGAAATGTGAAGGCTTGTTTCAACTTGAGAAACAACCAGGAATGGATCAATTAGAAAATGAGGTTGACAAATGGGTCATGTCCTTTCCTTTTTTTTCCCATCTGGTGCAGCAGATGTCTATCTTTTTCCTGTTCATTTTAGTTATATTGAAGCATTGCTTTAATAGTTTTAATCTTTTTAGCAACTTCCAGCAAGTTCACTTTTGTAAATATAGACATGAAGCAGAATCCATGGAAGCAGCTGAATCTTGGTTTAGTTATATTTGCCTCAGCTATGAATTACAATTAAAAGCAAGGAAGAAACTGCTTATGATCAGTGTTGTAAGAGGTACTTGTAGTTTGCTGGGAGGTCAGGGGTAGGAAACACAACTGCCTTTGGTGCTGGTGAGGAAGGAATATGCCATTTGGTTGGGTTTGCACTGTTGTTTTACTTTCAAGAAAGAGTGAATCTGTTCTGTCTCAAGGGCTGAACTGATTCTGGATTTTGCCTTAATGATCTTTACTTAAGTTTTTCTTGTAACAGTAATGTCATCTGCAGAGTTGTTTTAGTATTACATGAGAAAGGCAAAGGTGCCATGGTATTGGAAAAATTATTCTTAATTGTAACCACCAAGATAGAAAGTCCCCAAATTATAAAGATTTTCATTTCATTGCATCTTCTCAAGGGACACATGCATATTTTGTTTCAGTTTTCCTACCCAACTGGGAAAAGAAACTCTCATTACTTATTCAATTAAATTAGTTTCTATAAATTAATCAGGAATAATTGTGTTTATATGGGCCAAAACTTCCTCAAGGGGACATTAAATGGCAAGTGATTTAAAATATATTTAGAAATCAATGGCAGTGATTTGAAAATACCCATGAAGATGAGTGTGAATGGCAGTAGTGCGGCAATCAAAGAAATGTTGTTCATTTACTTTAACAAAGAATAAAAAATAACAAGTATGGTAGGTTGGATAAGCCACAAGATTGAGTCTTGCTGAAAGTAAGTAATGAAATACAGATCTGATATTAGCCCTAAAGAATATGGGTGGGATTTTCTTCTTCCTGAGCATGCAATCCTAATTCAGACCACAGTCTGTATCCCAGAAATCCTGTTCCGTGTTTATAACTGGTTTCTGTGGCAATTTCTGGAAGTGTAGTTGTCTTGTTAGGTGAGTGTGTGTGTGTATGTGTACATATAGAAAGGACGTAAAGTACACTTCAGGAAGTCAAACTGTGATGTCGTAATATGAGAAATTCAGTCTCGTGTTTTGTTCAGAGAATGGAGTTGCATCTGGTACCCGCTATTTTGCTTCTCCCTTGTCCTAGTCAGATTTTACTTGTTCTATCTGATCTTCATAGTTTTTTTGTTCTCCCTACTATTTGTACAGTCTAAATCCCTCTCACTGTTTTGCCCTTGTGATTAAGGCTCATGGTACACTCCTCTAATAGTTGGAGTTTTTTTCCTATGCAATAAGCAAAACTGAATTCAAATGAAATAAATTGAGTTGATTTGTATTACTGAATTTATATGCAATAAATACATATAAATTATTTATATGCAATAAATACAGAGTTTTGATTATGTCCAACACAGAATAGAAAATACGAAAGAAAAACATAACCTGATTTCTGGGATGTATTTTGGTCCAAAATTTGTGTAGTCCTTTGACTGTACCAGAGATACTGAAGATCAGTGAGTAGCTGTTTTTGTTTGTATAACACTTCTTTTACCTAATCTTGCTGTTACTATGTCTTATTAAATATACAAGTCAAAAACGGAGCAAACCATTTGATTATTACCAGTTCATCAGGCTTAAAACATGAATTAGAGCCAGCTTCAGCTTAGAGATTCATTCACGTGGCTCACACTGAGGTTGGTGAGAGGCACATGCATATTCACAAATCCAGAATTTGGCTTTTTGCCTGAGTTTTTAGTAGACCAGTGTTCAGTGAAGGCTCCAAGGTAGTAGATCATTTGTTATTTACAGCCAATAATGAAATGTTACTGTAATTTTATTCAAAGTTTTGTTACATTTAGTCTTTAAGGTGGTAGAGCAAAAAATACTCTTCTAATAAATTAAAACATAAAGAAGCAGCTGTGTATTTTTGTAAGTGAATTAACATATTTTGAGAGGTGTTTTAAGTGTAAAAACAGGATGATGAAAGACTTGCTTGGACTTCAGACTTCCTTGGTGTGGCATTGGACTCTGGCTGTTTCTGAGTCACAGTGTTGCTTTCCTCCCAGCAGCTGCTCCAGAAATGCCACTTGGAACCGGAAACTTTCAAAAATATTTCACAGCATTCTTGTGGTGAGAAGTGCTTCTCGCCACGTGAAGTTTTTGGACCATTGGGCTGAAGGGAATGGCATGAATTCTGTGAGCTGAAGCTGCCCTTACTGATCTCAGGAGTTGCATGGGGCTTTCACAGAGTGTGTGGTTCTGAACCTCACTGCTCTTACCCACTCCCAGCAAACTGGAACTGCCCTTCACCCAGAGAGGGCACTGTGTCTGTGCCAGGGACGAACAGGCGATTCTCTGCATGCATAAGGCATCATCTGCAGAGAGGCTACACACTTTTCAATAAAACTGTTCTTTAACAAGAGTGGTCCTTCCCCTTTTGCACTGGATTTCAGCTTCTCTTCACAAGTGCAATTGCTGATGGGAACAGCTGTAAGGGCTGAGCTGGGGAGGGAAAAGAGCATGCATTTTGCTGTCCCAGCACAGGGTCTCTAATGATTACTTTTGAAGTAAGTTGTTCATCAGTAAATAAAATTTTCAAAACTACTGTTCAGATTGGGTTAGCTCCAGTTTAAAGGGGAATTAGTCTCCCTCCTTCCAGGTAGTGCAATACTTCATCATATTGTGGCCATGTTAACCAAATAGGTGCTGCATCCTGTATGATTATAGTCCAGCTTTATTATCTGCCATGCGACCACATCAGCAAAATTATGTTATGATGTCACTGTATGAAATATAACAAGTCAAGTTTTGTGTAGTGGGGATTTTTGTAAAAGATAATTACTTTCAGCCTTTATATTGGTGATTGATTTATCAATAAAATGTATTGTCTCCTCGCTACAACCACAAATCAGTTTAATGCTAAATGGTGTTGGTCTTCAGTAGGCTTTCATTTAAGGAATTTCCCCAACCTCATCTGCACGCTGGATAGAACAATGCCCTAGAAAACAAAAATAGAAGTTAATGTCCCAAAGGCAATGTCTGTCTGCCAGAAGTATGTATCACTTGTTTGGTGGCAAGTGTTTTAGAATTGTGAGCATGAACTCATTTGGAAAAATGGAAAACCTGATCTCCTAGCTTTAATACTGTCCCTCTTCTTTTATTTTTGTACTTATATTATGCCCTGTGAATTTTAATAGTTTTAATTTACATCCTGTGGCAAGTACATCTGTGGTGCTTCTAACCCACAGCCAGGTTCTCTGCAGCAGATGTTGACAGGCTTAGCTGTTTGCCTCATGTTGATGTGCATCCTGCTATGCATTTATATTACAATCTGAATCATCCCTTTAGGATACCAATTTTTGTGCAGCTTTAAATATCTGCAGAGTGTCTTATAGATCTGAGAAGATGGGGAGATCCGAAATTCCTCTGACCCCACCAGTATTTCCGTTGAAAATAGAAATATTCTGTCACAAGTTGAGCTTCTGAAAGGCTGAAGGTGATAAGAAATATGTGATTTTGTAAGATATTTCTCTTTGGGGCAGGGGAGTATAGATTACTGCTTACATAAAGCCTATGTAGCCTATTTTAATTGAAAGCTTTCTTTTCTCATTTTCCTTGGATGATAAACATTGATTTTAATTTTATTTTTTTTTTTGGTCACCATTAGAGCAGGAACAATGCCACATGGATACCTTTAATACCATTTTGGAGGTCATCTAACACAACATGATGGAGAGGCAGTAATGCTGCTCTCCAAGCGTGTGACATCTCTGTGTCTCTTGTTGATCAGTAACTGAGTCCAAACCATTGTAGAAAGTAGCAGTTGCTGAGAAACAGTGCAAGGTGATGGGAATGCTGGATGTCTTCAGTCTTCTTTCAGACTACCGTGTTTCAAGTCTTAACTGGGGGTGTATTTCCCTAATTAAATTTGATCTTATTATTGTAGTTATAAACTATCATGTTGCTACTCTGCTAGTTGCTTGAAGTGTGTATGTTATTACAATGAATGATAAATCTGGAAGCCACCTTTCAGTTTTCTTTAGCTGGGATGCATGGGTAAACTTGAAAGTAAGCATCTACCCAAAGTCCAACTTTTTATTGGAAATACTACTCGCTGATATGTTCTGAGTGAATTTGTAACCCTTAAATTAACATCTTTTTCAGATGTTGTGTTTACTATAGCACAGGATGTAACAAATAATTCAAATTCAGTGGTAGATTTAATTTGGTCACTGCAGCTGAAATAGCACTTCTTAAAATTAAATTTTTATAAGGAAGACTTGTAATACTGCTTTCCACCCCTGCCTCTCCTTTTCTTGTCTAAGGTAAAAGGGAAAGATCAAATAACAATTACAATTCAAGCTATCACTTTGTAATGCCTTGTATGTACACACACACTTCCATCTCCCAATGAAATCTTGTATTGGAGAGATTTTCTTGTATGGGAGCTATAGGTATACATCTTTATATTGTTCTTTTAATAGTATACTTTTCCGGATTCTTTCATCACTTTTTTATCATCATTATGATATCATTCTACTGCTTCTTTGTGTATTTCTACTGACTTAATAAAAAAATGAAATGCAGCTTTTACCTACCTGTCTTTAAATGTTGAGGTCATTGGAAAAGGTTTTGCTAGCCTGAATAGTTAATTGAAGCCAACTATTAGTGACAGAGTTTAAAAACCAAGTATGCTGAAGTGATGCTTTAAAACAAAACTGTCAAAATTTGCCTGTGCAATGGCAAATTAAAGTAAAATTTAACATAAACTTGAAGGCACAGAAATTTATATACAGCAAACTTTTGTGTGTACATTGTATATCTAATGAATACCTGTAAAGTTGAAGGGTTGCCAATATATAAACCTCCAGAGTTTTAATACTTTTGAAACTAAAATAGGAACCTTCCCTCAAGGTGCTGTATGTGGTCCCCCACATTCCACAGTGAACCTGCACAGTTCTATTGAAAGTCTGGACAAAACTCATCTTGTCACAGGATTTTTCCCAGAACTCATTTAAATCTGGATTTGCTACATGTGAAAAATGTTGGTTTATAGGGGAATAAATGACAAACTAGAGTATGAAAGACCTGGCGTCTTGTTTTATTCATCTGAAACCCTTCCTTTGTGTAGAGCTGATTCAAAGAAAAGGAAACACTTAGAAAAAAGGAGATCTCAGCTACAGCTGACTGGCAAAGAGCCTGCACATTCAACCCCAGTTTATGGATTATTGATTGGAGAGGAGATGAAGTGCAGCTCCTATTCTCAAGGCAAGCAGACTGCCTTACACAGAGTACAGCTTAACTTTCTTTCTTAATTAGTGTGGAATACATAATGTGTGTGGAAAAAAGGAGGTCTCCTTAACAGGTCAGAAGAAGGGAGGTTAGCCTGTGTATTGCCTGTCCAAATGAAAGAAAAGTCAGGAAAGTGAACTTGGGTTATTTTGTTTCTTTAGAAAAACTTGTGTTCGTAAACTGTGTATATATTGTGTATATACGTATTTTTAGTTTGAGTACCTCACAGGTTTAAAAAATGAGGGGTTTATTACAGAAGTCTAAATTCACTTCAACAGGGAAATTCAGAGCACTGAAATATAAACAGAGCTGGCTCTGCAAAGAACAGACACTGAAACCTGATTTGCACCTTCCTCCCAAAGAACTGCGAACAACACAAAAAACCAACTTGCATCCCACCCCAACAACAATTAACCAATGTCTAAAAATGATGCATTTGAGTTTGACGAAAAATAGACCATGAAGTTGTCATCTTGGGCAGCATTTTGAAATCATTGAGATATTTAGGCAGTGTATGAACGTAAGTAGCTTTCAGAAATCAAGGGAAGCGGTATGGTATCTGCTCAACCCTATGAACTTAGTCTTTCTACTAGGAAGCAAGTGCTTGTCTGTAGTTATTACTTGAATATGTAATACTCTACATGGATTTTTTTTTTCCATAGTAGCTTATGGGATTTTGATTCAAACTCAATTTTCGTATCTAGTTGGTGAAGAATTTGGGCAGAGATTAAATTAGAGGGCTTTGCCGGCTTCTGCCTATGCCTGCTGTAGAAAAGGGGAGGCAAATATAAGATTGATGGTGTGAAAAATCAGGGTTGCCCCAATCTGGTAATGCCAGAATAGCAGGATATCATCCTTCCAGGAACTCTTGGTTTTCCCTGTCATCTAGTGCAAGGGTTTTGAAGTCCTATGCTTTTGATATTCTTTAGCATGCTAAAAGGGCCTCTTTATTTGCTATAATTAAGATTTCAGAACTCAGCAGGTATTAGCTTCTACAAATTACAGAAAAGTTTAATTACTTTTATTACTGTAAGGAAAATTCTTGAATATGGGAAATAACATAAATAGATAGGCTAAAGTGGCAGGTGACAAAGAAAGGAAGTAGAAAAAAATCTTGCATTTAGGGTGTAAAATATGTGAGGGTGGGTTTCAGAAAGAAAAAAGGGGCAGAAATCAATATGACAACTCATTTTTTTTCTCATAAATATGTATTGAGGGGAAGGATGAGGTCAACATAGTGCTTACAGTTTAATCAGGCTGGGAAATACACTGTATAATACTAAAATAATAAGTTAGTTGTAATTACATTTATTTATATCTGTCCTAGGATCAAGTCTTAGCTGACAAAGGAAAAAATAAGTAAGATAAAGTCACAGAGTTGTCTTGAATTTAAAAAAAAAATTAGAAAAAATAGTTATGTTACTTTGCAACATGTTTAATTTTATTAGCAATAATGATTTAACATCTGCAGGCCACTGCTGTGGGGAAATTTTGGGAAAAAACTGTCAGGTAGGTTTATTTGGTGTCTGACAGACTTGACAAGGACAGTTACTGGGTTCAGGTGTAAACCTAATTTTAGTGTAAAACCAGGAATAATTTGCTGAAGTTTACTTACCCACAGGAGTGTGGAAGTGTGGCAAATGATATGTTATGTACGTTGAATTAATTCTTTCCCTAAAAAAAATCTCAACAAACAAACAGTGGAAAGAAACACTAATTTTTGTCCTTGCGAGTCCCCTGACAGCCTGATCCCTGCAGTGCTTGTCCTGCCAGACACTGACGTGCTGGGGTCTGTGTGAGCGTGGGGACTCTTGCACGGCGCTTTCTTCACTGCGCCAGGGAGGCACCTGGACACTTCACAAGAGCATGACCGTGACTCCAGTAGGAGTCATCATGTCTGTTGTGTGATACAGTGTTTCTGTCAAGGGCTTGGCAAGCATAGGGATTTTCTGACCTTCCTGAACCAACATGACTGGTATTTCTGAACCCGAATGAGCAACATGCTAGCCAAGCTAGGTACTTGTTTTTAAAAAACTACTCCTAATAGATTTATTGTCTTACCTTGGACAAAGCTCACCAGAAGTGAAATATGTTCTTTTTGTCACAAAACACTAGTGATTTAGTCTAAACTGACATGTGTCTATCATGACAAGCATCTCCTGGAATGTGACACGACTTTTAGAATCACGCCTTCTTTCTTGTCAGCTTGTCAGAAGTATTTCAAGTTTCCAGCATCTACTACTCCTGGCTGAGGGTTGCAAGTCTGCTCATGTCCTTGTCACAGCACTGGGGATCACAGAACCAGTGCTGAGGAATACATTCAGTGCAGGGAGCTCAGGGTGCAGCTGTGGTGGGACCTGCAGGTTGAGCTCTGGGTGGCAGGACCCCTGATGAGAGCCTGGGAACTGTCGACCCTTTGTACAACAAAGGGCCTGAGGACCTGTGGCCTGGCCAGATGAAGGACACTAAGACATACATCAGCAACCAAGGACCCCAGACTTTGCCGTGTCTAGACTGTGAGAGAATAAAAGTTCTCTAAGGGTATAAAATCCCAGCGGTTTTCTTTGTCCCAGGTCCCTCCTTAGGAGCACTAGTTCAAGCTGTTATTTAGTTATTGCACCAAGATTAAAGTATTTTAAGGATCGAGACATTCAGAGATTCTGCTCTGGGAAACTTGGCGTTGAGCTGGTGAGAAAACCTGATCTACCTGTGTGAGTGTGGAATGTGTAGCTGCAAAGGGGCTTTGGTCACAAATCAGGTGGTGGGAATGTGGCTGCCACAGTGGCTCTGAGATGGTTAGACAGGGAAGTTTCCATGATACCTGCTAGGCTCTAAGGTCTGCTTCCCAGCTTTTAGTTTCTGTCCCACACTTATTATGAAACAAAGTGTTATTAAAAACATATGAAATATGTATGTAGACCTTTCCATGGAATAGAAATGCTGAGTTTCAGACGCCTGTGTCTGGTGAGTCTTTGGTCAGTGCAGAATAGATAGTGATTATATTACACCAAGAAACTCTGTTTTTAAGAGGGTAAGTTTAGGCCTGTGGTGAGGAGTTGATGTTTTAATTTGAATATTTTGCTTTCAGGAACAATTTAAATAAATGGTGGCATAATGTGACTTAGTCACTACAAAGGCAGTATGTAGACATGGAAGGAAAGCATCTAAATACTGATATGACATTAGGACAGTTTTCCCATCTGGTTTAGGGAAGAGATGCTTTATTAGGATGTCATTTGTTTGAATATTTACTCAGTAGCCATGCTTTTGAATTAATGTGGATTAATAGAGACTGTTTTCCAGAGCAACCTTCAGATGTTTCTATATTGCTCTGATTATATGAGCAGTACTTTATATAAGTGTGAAGAAAACAGATTTGTCATAGAATTGAAATGAAATTCATGGATGCAGCTCAGAGTAAGAGACCCAACTGTACTGTAACAGAAAAAGTTTGCTATTTTCCATGCTGTGTGATTTTTTTTTTGTTGTTTAGATTTAGTACACTTGGGCATTAGAAAACTTGGCAATCTAAGATGACTGACGATAGCAGTTCATAATAAGAACAGGTATAAAAATGTATGGTGATGCAAATAATGCTTCCAAAATATGTCTGGGGAAGAGTTCTTTTTGTAGTAGGGCTAAGTATTGAATTTTTGATCAGTATAATAATCTTTATGGAAGATGCATGACTGGGAATGATTCACTTCCTGCTTCTGGGGTCAGTTTTGCCTCTCCATTCTATGAACCACTGTCTTATTTTCATTTTCCCATCATTTGTCCTCTTATCACAATATATACATCTAGAGCTGTACTGCTTTTGCTTGGTTAATGCTGTGATAGTCAGCAGAATACATTGTTTTGAAGTCTCTTTTTTAAGATTAAACTGTATCACTGACAAGGATTGACAGCTGTTGAGAATACAATAATGAGGATTTTGTTCCCACTGTCTGTGCAAATTTATCACTGAAGTTTATTTTTCTCACTTACCTGTGGAAGCATTTACCTTTGGTGCCACTCTCCTTGTGATCTACAGCTGTGTTTCTTTCCTTAGCAAAACAACATTGGTTTGTGTAGTTTATATTAATATAGAAATTCACAGCTGGTGCAACAAATCATGGTTATAAGGTCGCAAGACAAAGGAGGTACCC
>VWZD01008777.1:1612538-1691988 GCA_013396695.1 Sakesphorus luctuosus
GGTACCCCTGAAAAGTATCCAGGATCACGTTATCAGTTTTGCAATGTTTTCCATGGGTCCACATGGCCTATGGAATATGATTTAAAAAGATCTGGTGTGCTGTGTGTGCCAGTTGTTATTCATCACATCCTCAGCAGACTTTTTTTTTTTTTCTCACTGACATACATATTGTAGGGAGACATCAATAACTAGTATGATGAAGAGGAGAGTTGTTCAGGTCTGAGTTATTAATGTGCTGCATATACAGACCAACTTGTAGCTCTTTGCTAGGAAGCAGCCCTGAAGTAATTTAGAATTTTAAACTTTATGGAGCCTTTCAGAAACTTACAGTACTGCAAAGGTATAATTAGTAACTTGAAGCATCTTTAAGGTCAGTGATGGTTTTCCTGATGTAGGAGGCTGTCATTTTGTGTGTTTTAAATTTCTGGTTGTTTCTGCCGCTGTCCCCCAGACTACAAAACTATATGCAAAGCTGGGCTTCTTTGTCTCTTCATATGGTTTGGACTGTTTATTTAAATAAAGCAGTTACTACAATTTGGATTTTTGCTGGATACTGCATACAGACATGTGACTTTATACAACATAGAGCAGAAACAGTAAAAATACGTGGAGAATTCCAGAAAGGAGGAGATGAACACATTCATACTGTGGCAAAGCCTTATTTAGCACATAGACTCATCCAGGTAAATGAGTCATAAGCAGGAAAGAAAGATAGGAATCATAATTGAAGGAAGTTAGTTGTGGAAGGGGACATCCTAACTCTAACTTGGGTATTGGACTTGTTTGTTTGGGGTTTTTTTAACCTTGGCAACTTCTTAGTTTTATTTTACATTGTTCTTATGTCATCAAGGAAATCATATTTTTATTTCCAGTTTTGAGCTTCAGACACAAAAAAATAAAATCAGGGAAGTCACCCCTGTCCCCCAAATAGTTAAATGTAAAAGCTTGTTAATTAAAGCCTGTATGAGAAAAGTAATGTATAAAGAAAACATAGCTATAGAGCATAATTCTTTTGGATCTTACAGCTAGCTACAGAAGCCCAGAGAGCTTTTCTTTAGTATCATAAGTTATACTAGTACACATGCTGCTAATATGTATATATATTTCTATTCTTTAGTCTCACTGATAGAAAATTCCCTCAAATTGCTTCTCATGCTTTCCTGTTCTGTTTTCAGTAGTGTGACAGCTTAGCTTTACTTAGGTTAATTTAAGCTAGTATATGTTAATATATTTGTTATGAAGTATTCAAATGCCTACTGAAAATCCTTTGAGCTCTACCAAAATTGAGATGGCCTGATCTGGACCATCTTTGATAAACCAGCATGACTCATCCCTGCTATGACAGCTTCTCTCAGAAAAGCAGTGAGTGGAGAGATTCTCTGTTTTTTTCTGTTAGGTTAAATGACGTACTTTAGAGATATGTTTGTAGTGATACTTGGTGGTTCTTTAAAGGTGTTTTGGTTTATATTCAGTATTTGAATGGTAGACTGGTGGGAATGGAAGTACTGCAAGAAAAACTCACGCTGGCCTTATATGAGAATACTAAAACTTAACTGTGATCTTGAATATTGTCCAAGTTACGTTTTTTACTGATAGCATATGATAATAATACATAGGAAACTAAGAACACTGAGTTATATTTGGCTTAGACACTTACATATTCCACTTCAGCTCACAATTTCTCCCTGGCGGGAAAAGAAAGTGTGGTAAATAACAAATAAATACAAACATAAACTGAACCAATAAACAGTAAAATAGCAATTAAGCATAGAGAATTTTGTTTAGGGATTTATGGGAAATAGTTAAAGGCTTTGAATGGACAGTTTTGTGGATATTCCTTTTTTTCTCTGTCTGTTGTTACTGTATACACTTGTGAATTGTTGTCCAGGTGTGGAGGCAGAGACTTCTTTCTCTGCTTTTTCCAGTGTAAATCTATGATGGATTTTGCAGCCTGAGTGCTTAACTCCATCCTTTTCATATTTTCTTCTGGGTTTGCAGAATACCAGCAAATAACTTACCAGGTCTGTAGTGAATACAGGGAATGGGATATTGAGTGGTGGAGGTTTCTACTGTGCCTTCCTTTTCAGTATTATAGGGGTCATCACTTCTTTCCTTTTGAAGTTGCACCTCTACCTATAAATCTATCTTGAACACTTGCTTTCCTTGAGGAGAATAAAACAACTTTCCTTTGACTGGGAGCAGATTTACAAATGTGACAAGAAAGTGGCAGAAATAGGTTTCATTTCATATTTAGTTTCGCTAAGTGACCTTTAACTCTTGTTAAGCATGCATTAAGTCAAATTACAGTAAATAAAGCTGTTCTGGGATGAGATATTACCTAGCATGGCCAAAGGTGATATAGTCTAACTCAAATGCCAGTTTCCAGTTTACATCAGCTTAGCAACAATAAAAATGAAGTAGCTTAATTGGTGCTTTTGGGATTTGCTGAAAATATGCTACAGAGAAATGGGTTGAACTGTATTCAAAATAGCAACACATATCTGTGCTGTCATGTTTAAACTTGCTATGGCTAAGGGACTCCTTTTTCCCTTCCTTCTGCCCCCCCTCTTCCCCCCACCCCATCTTGACTTCTCCTTCTGAAGCTGTATTTGGGTTTCACTGGAAAACATGTACTTTATAATGGTAATACTGTTTAGTGTGACTTGACATTTTTTCAGGGAGATAATGTACTCAGGAGTGTCTCCTTCCAGGCCCAGTGACTCAGAAAGCTCTGAAAATATCCCATGGAGTGGGAAACTTCAGAAGCATTGCAGGAGGAGTTGCTGATGACTAACTCAGTGACAAAACAGTGGCCATTAGATGCATTCTGTGCATGAGGTTCATCCATGCTTCACTTATTGCATACTTAGTGTATTTCTGATGGACATAAGTGTGATTTGGAATTGCGCCTCTTACTATTTGTAGCATCAGTGTATAGACCTGATATGGATCCAATATTCATAGTCAGTCTTTCATAGTCTCTGCAATATCCTGTCTGTTGTATGTTTGCACAAATCATACTGAAGCTAACTTTTGTCTTCTGTAAAATACCTTTATTTTGTTAAAGATTGATGATTATTTATGTTAATTTAAACGTCAGTGAAGAACCTGCTGTTAAAAGTTCAAGATCTGTTGCTTAAAACAGGTTAAGAATAATACCTCTTTATGCAGTACATCCAGTTTCATTTCCATGGAAGACTGTCATTGATGAATGCAAACTGAAGTGTAGGTTTATATGAAGGAATGTAAAGACCCTCATTTAATCATTTTATGTAACTTGAAAATGTGAGAAAAGTGGACAAACTCATACAGTGGTGAAATGTTAATAATGATGATTCCAGCCTTTTGCTTCTGAAAGTCCTAATGGAAAATATTCTCTTCCATTATATGGTTGGAAGATAATATTACGGTGTATTTTATGTTTATTTCAATGTTTCTGAGAAACCTAATTTTCTTTGTTTCCAACTGTTGAACAGACTATTGGAAATAAGAATCTTGTGAACAATTGAAACACAGAGTAAGATAGATGTGAAGAAAAAGAGGAATAATAATAATAGTGAATTTATTTCTTGAAATAATGTCAGGGATGCAGTTCTAGTGAGCACCAGTGAAAAATTTTTGAACTGGGTTTTGCAAAAATCTATATGCCAGGGTAAGGTCTAGAAACCATGAATTGAGTCTTCATCAAGGAGTGAGAAATTCTACCTTGAGACTATACCTGTCTTGAGTTTCTTTCAGGAAAACCAAGTTTTGGCCTTAAGCAATACCTCTTACTCTCTGCAGCTGAAAAATTAACAGAAATGCTGCAGTCTTGCCAGAATTGATTAAATTAGGATTAAGGCTCTGAAAAAATATCCAAATAGATGGTTAACTATCATCTACAATAGTAAAACATTACTGCAGGAGCATAAAAGCACGATGGCATTAACTTCACTCTTCCTGTGCTGTTTTAAGCATTTTGATAAAAGCAATTTGTGTAAGAACTCAACAATGAGACATATATTTTGTAATAAGAAAAACATCTGTCTTGGATAAATTTGCACAGATACATGTCTAGGACAAGAAGTGATTCTTTATTTGACTGCAGAACTTGCGTAAGTTGAGGTTTTTAAATCTGCTAGAGCAATCTGATCTTGGATAATGGATTCACTGTTAAGTGTTTTAATAGCAGCCGTTGTTAGTCATTTCTGCAAAAAGCCTGAGAGGCTGGAGAAATTGCCATTTATTTTGACCTGGTTGTAAAAGAAAAATAAAAAGAAACCCTTCCATGTTATTCTAATAGAACCTTTTTAAAAGACAGCACTCCCTTCACAATTCAAAATATCACTGAGAGGAGCAGCACTAGAACCTGTACAGTGAGTTAGCTGAGGTTTAGAGGTGCATGAATTGGAAAGTATTATGGTGTACTGGTTTTGGCTGGGATAGTTCATTTTCTTCCTAGTAGCTGGTACAGTGCAGTGTTTTGAATTTAGTATAAGAATAATGTTGATAACATAGTAATGTTATAGTTGTTGCTAAGTGGTGCTTACTCTAAATGAAGGACTTTTTATTTTCTCCTGCTTTGACACTGAGCAGGTACACAAGATTCTGGGAGGGAGCAGGACAGCTGCTCTGAACTGACCAAGGGGATAGTCCATAAGAGAGCATCATGCTCAATATATAAATGGGGAGGAGCTGACCAGGAGGTACCGATTGCTGCTGGGGGACTGACTGGGCATCAGTTAGGGTATGGTGAGCAGTTGTACATCACTTGTCTTTATTATTGTCTCTTTTGTTATCTCTCTTCTCTTTATTATCTCACTTTTCATTGCTATTATTATCATTGCCATTATATTTTACTTTATTTCAGTCATTAAACTGTTCTTTGTTTTTCTGATTCTCCACCCCATCCCACCATACAGATAGGTGTGTGAGCAAGCATCTGCACCATATCTAGTCATTGACTGGGTTTAAACCACAGCATATGGAAATAAAATTGAAACTGAGATTAAGAAAAAACAGGGGCTGTTTTTACTTTGCTTTTCTTTTCTCCACTTCTCATTAGCAGTGGTGCCAGGCAGACCAAACATATAAGTATCTAATTAAAAATGAGTAAATGTCATTGAGACAAACTTACAAGAGGCAAATAATGTCAACTAAAGAAAAATTTCTTAGGTGGTTATAAATAAAATGTTAGAACTGGAAACATACTCATACTGGGCACTAAAGAACAGACCACAGATCAGATGATATCTCTGAGGTGCCCTGATGTTAATGAAGTGTAGTTCTCATTGCTGCTCCAATTAGAGACCAAACCCTGCAGTAAGTGCCCTTGGCTAGTCTTCAGCAGCACTCCTAGTAACTGTTCGAGTTCAGTCTTGGTTCATAGTGGCTTTAGCAAACTCACTGCAAAATGATGGGGGTGTATCATATTTATTTTTTTTCCTCCATTTATGAGCTGCTTAGAAAATATTGGTGGATCAGGAAATGAAAATCCAGTAATAGTAGAGAAAACTTGAAAGTTATTGCCCTTTTAGTGTGTTGCTAGAAGTAAAAACAAGTGGTTTGGTAACTGCATTTCAATACTTTTGGTGAAAAGGGTTTGGCCTGCCCTAATATTTGATCAATGTTGAGAATGTGTGTTGCAACTCTCAGATAACTTGCTCTGTTGTTACTAGGGGTGCAGTAATCCACTGAGAGAAGGAAGTAGCAGCGATGTGTCAGGAGTACAGAGAAAGCTTTTAAAATACAAGGCTAGTTAGTAAAATGAAGACATACTTAGTAAAAGAAATTTTCACATTGAAAATTTCTTTTCTACAGAGTTGACCTAATTTGGATTTTCTTGAAGTCAGTGGTAAAAGGTAAGAGAATTGGGCCAAAGCTGAGTCCTTTGATAGTCCCACTTCTGCTGAATTTTGATTTCAAGTATTTTCTAATTATGACTCTTCTCCATTTTTGTGCCCAATCCTCATTTTTAAAGTCCCTGGTTAGCAGAAAACACTACCTTAGTGTAGGTGGGATCCCAAATGTGCTAATTCTAGAAGCAAAGGAAGAATAAATTTGGGTAACAATGAAATAATAGATTTGTCCTTCCTGCAGTCTTTCTTCTTGTTCTCCTGACATAGGGGAGAAGAGTTTGGGGATAAGCTGTAGAGGACAGAAACTTCCCTGTTCTGCCTGGTGTGTCTATTCCTGAAATGGCAGTAGGTCATTGGAGGTCTGTGGTACTTGATAAGCTTTCATAGGTTTTATAATGTGTTTTCTTTATTATGAAAAAGATTTAAACTCTGTCAAGATTTCTGTGGTGCACTCACAGAACAGCTACATACATGTTTATATGCACCCTTCATTGAAGTATTAGTTAAATGGGTTGGTTGTTTCCAGGGGGTTGTGCAGATGTTTTAATTCAGTGAAAACATTTTTTGTCCTAAACTCATTTGACTGATGGTTGAAATGTCATCTAAGAGCTTTAAAAAGGCTTCTAGGATATATTTAAAAAAACCAAAAAAGTCAAATGTTACTTAGACCTGTTAGATGTCAAATTTGAATTTTGGCTAGTGTACATTAACCATATTTATGTATACTAATGCATGCACCCAAGTGTAAACAAGCCATACATTGCCTGGGTAACAGACCAGAATTGACTTTAAGGTCTGTACATCTAAGCAGTGTACTTTCAAACTCTGCCTTTGTGTTTATACTGTTATTTTATTAAACAGTGTGATTGAAATGTAAAAAAGCCCAACAATAAAACCCATCTCTACCCACTCTCTCAAAAAAAACTGAACAAGCTTTCTGCCTTGACACTGCATAAGTATCTTCTTTTGAAAACAAATCCGATGAATCTTCTGATTAGTATTATAAACTTTTATGAAAACGAAAGCATTTATTATGCAAAGAGTTTTACCGAAGGGAATGGGACACCAGCTTGAATTGACAAAAAGAGAAATGTAAAATAGTGATTGTTTGGGGCAGGTTGGTAAAACATGCTGGACATCTGTAAGAGAAAATTAAGATTTTTTTGGTTTCTGTTATATTTGTATGGGGATATATGGAAATGGGGTTCAAAAGAATTAAAATACTTTTCTAGTCTCTATTTGAGCAACACATCTTTAAAATCTTGAAGCAGTAGTGTTTTTCACTGGAAGATAATAAGCCTTTTGTATGAAGCTTTTAAGCAGATATGGGAAATAATGTTAGAAACAAGTTAAAATCTTGCCAACCTGGAGCAGCTCTGTGACAACAGCCCTGATCTCTTTGTCTTTTATTGTTACCGTTTGCAAGGTGGAGATAAAGCTGACTGGTTCCCAAGGAGCCATCTCTAGGTACAGAAAGGTGTGGAACATGCCAATGCCTTGTAGAAAATTTATTTCTAAAAAGTGAAAGAGCTTGGGATAAAGAAAAGACAGAGGAAGAAAATTCAAAACGGTCTAATGAGCATTTATTACACATTTTGTGTATTAAAAGAGAATTGCAAATGTAAACATAAGTAATTCAGAATTCATTTGTTATGACCATATCAGCAGTTACACTTTTTTAAAGACCTTGACAGGCACAGCAGTAATAATGGAAGTCAGTACAATATGTAACCAACACTAGCAAAACTACAAAGTAACTTTTGTTTAAAAGATCAAGAAAGGGATTCTGCAATAATTAAAGGACACCATTCAGCAACATTGTCAAAGACACAGGCAAACTCACACACTTGTTCTCTGAACACTGATCTGCCTATGAAACTTCGATTAAAATAGTAGAAATGATGGGTCATAAAATGAAATTAGTAATTGCACTGGAATGTCATGTCAAGAACTGCGCTGTTAACCAGAGAGAGACGCAAATAATGTGCTATTTGGCAGACACAAAAGGTTATGTGTTGTTGGAATTCAGCCCAAAAAAAGATTGGGGTTTTTTGGTGTGTGTGTTTTGTTGTTTTGTTTTGTTTTGTTTTCCCTTTAGAGAAGAACCTCAAGATTTAAACATTAAAACTGCTTTGTTTTTTATTTGAAATACAATAATATATCTTCCTAGTCCTCTAATATGCAATTTCTTTAGCATAAAGCCATATATTTCAGGCAATTTTGTTTTCTGCACAAAAAACTACAAGCAAAGTTGTTAGTACATTTATTTTTAGGTTCAATGTAGACTTAATTTATTTTAATAATTTTAAGGCCAGTTTATTACTTTTGCAGTGGATCAGTTTTCAGTCTTGGAGACCTGACTCTCCAGGTCTTTTCAGGTGTCATCTTCCCTCACACCTGTATTTGTCTTTATTCTCTTCAGAATTCATATTCTGACATTCTGATCAATTCCCATGGTTATTCTACATGGTGAACTCTGAACATGGTGTTGATAAAAGTTTCCATTTGTGATTGCAGTTTTAGCACTATCTTACATTTTTATTTAGGAAAAAAAAGAATGTAAAATTAATTTTGAACTGATCTTGTAACCTGGTCTGGAGGTCTGGATTTGTACTGACAAGTTTTAGAGAGTGGACTCTGAACTGTTTCTAAAACCTTGCCATAGCTTCACTCCTTAGCGGTCAGCATACCAGTTCTTTTTGTTCGATATTTTGTTTTCTGCATATCAGTTGCTATGCTATAATACATCAATTTTAATTTTTGCTCCAGTTTTGATTTGTGGTCTTTCAGTCATTAATAAAATTTCTGGTTAGTAGGAGCTAGCTAGAAAATTAAGAAAAGTTTTGTAGACTTAGCATTCTGAGATAACAGGGCAAATGGCAAGAAAACAGGTGAGCAGTAATGCCATCTGGGCAATAAAAAAGGTTTAGTCATTTCAAACCTCCTGGTGACTGACTTAGCATGCCCCTTTTGTAAATGGCAGGTTTGGAACAGAGCAATAAACTTTATGCCAGTTTGTCTCTCCTTCCAGAAGTTTCTGTATGGTAATGGACTACATTGAAATAAATGTTGAGAGGTACAGAGATGATTTTTAAAATTTAGGTTAAAAAAAAGGAATTGTAACCTCAGTAAACAGGACTCAAAGTGCCTGACCAAGTAGATGACACAGAGTCCTGAATTTTATCTCCTGCTATATATATTTCATGGAACACACACAAAAAATAATTCTGAAGGCTCACCAGACTGAGTTACACATATTCTGGCTTGTTGTTTGACATATCCAGGTGGCAGAGTCTGACCTGTTTTATTATGCTGGATAAACACTGTAATCAAACTGAAAAAAAAATTGTTTTGCACAGTGGGCCAGTTCAGTTGTCTTCCACACAACTTGTCTGTGTGAATGGGAGTTGTGAAATCTCCAGTCAAATGCCTGATATTGAATTAAATTTCTTGTACCAACAGCATCTAATTTATTTTTGGGTGCATGGAGTACTAGAGAAATTCTTGCAGAATGAGTCTGTAAGCTTTCTCCAACAGTTGTTGGGTTTATATGTTGTGTAATTTAAGTTATCTTGTAAATACCTGCATGAAATAGCATTTTATGCTCTCTCTCTTGCACTCCCTCTTTTCTTTTGGCCACACAGCTGATAGACCAGGTGTGAGTGGCTAGTTACACAACTCTAGAGGTAAGAGTTCTTAGTAGAGGCTCAAGCATATCTTAGCCTTGAGTTACAGTAAAATTACAGTTGTGTTTCAATAAAATATGCCATAACAGTCCAGACGTTAAATTATAATAGTAAAATGTAGTGTTGCAGTTGGGAAGATAAGAGCAGGGAGGGCAAAAGGCTAAAACAATGCAGCTGCTGCAGTATGCCACCAAAAGGTAAATTACTGGGAAGGATGTGGAATGATACAGAAAAGGGAAAAAAACAGGATGAGGTATCAAGTAGAATGGAAGAAAAATCATGATAAGCCAGAATAGAATTATTTAGGAGGATTGCTATGGAAAAATCCTTTTTAATTGATGGAAATCCCCTAGAAAATCTAGAGTTCTTTGGTTTCCTATGTGTAAATAAACAGCTGGGATAGGAACCACAGAAGACCGTTTCAGTGGAATGTAATTTGAGTTCTTGTTCCTTCAGATGCCTTTTCCTCATCTTGGGCTGTATGACCATTTGGAGAATTTTCTGCTCCTCTGACTTGTGAAGAGCACAGTGAAGAGAAACCTGTTCATAATAAAGCTTAAAAAACTCTTGGTGTTTACAGAACTTCAGATTGTTGGCTGAAAGAGGGAGTATGGCTTTCGAAGTTAATGTGTGTGTGTAACTGACCTGTTCAATATCCAACAGTAGAAACTAACATTGCAAGATATCTTCCTTTATACTGTGTGTGTTCACATAAAATCAGGTTTTAATTCAGGCCAATTAGGATTTCCAATTCTTCATTGAACTAATACAAAAAAATAAAGATGACATCCTCACTAGCTTTGATATTTGAAGAGTATTTTTGTTTTTCAGCTTTTAACCATGCTGAACACTTTAATATGAATCACTACCACACCGTATAGTTTCCTGTGTGCTGTCCTGTCTATAGGCAGCAGCTCCAACAACTTTTTCTTTACTGCTTATTCTGAGGAAGCCTTTTGCTAAGCCTTTGCAAGAGTTATATACCTCACTTGGTCAGTGTCTTGATGGGAGAAAAGGTTTCTTAATATAGTAAGTGTCTGTTATTTAATGACTTTCAGTTCATAAGATGAAAAATCCAAATTGGATTTGTACTGTGTCTCCAGGTTTTTAGCTCATGTTTGATATTTTTCCTCCCTCTCCTATTCCTCTGAAAACAGGAGATGGCTACGGAAGGTACTGCCGATAAGATGTGACGCATGTTTAATGTGTAACAAAAGGACTCTGCAAAACTAAAGGATTTAGGAAATGTTAAAAGATATAGAGGTTGCCTGAGGGACAGCCCTCAGCAGGGGCAGATAATGTGTGTTGGTAGCTGGAAACCCAGCTTAGTATAACCAGGGAGTCAGAGATTAGCTCAAACTAAAAATGGAACAAGCCATAATTATTCCTTTCTGCATTGAAACCTGAAAGCAGTGAAAGCTGAAGAAAGCCTGGCAATACATTTCAGATGTGAGAATAAAACCAGCATGGTCTGCCAGAACTGCCCATGCTTCCTTCCTGTGCAGGGTGGCTGCAGGGTCCATGGCCGTGAACTGTGGGCTCACAGGCCTGGGGGACCCAACCAGTGCCTTGGTTTGATTCAGTTTCCTCTCCCACCTCCTCGGTTCAAATGAACCTCGAGAGGACAGAGTGGAGTTAACCTTGGCATCAGATGGAATTGTGGTGTTACTAAGAAAAAGGAATATTTAGTGTTGTTTACAAGCTGTATCCCTGTTTTAAATCTGCTCTAACCTAGGGTTTTCCAAAGGACAGATTTCACTGGAATCATTGGTAGCTTAAAGATTGTTTTTCTCTCAGCACCAGGTTTCACCTTAAATCCATGAAAATG
Source organism: Sakesphorus luctuosus (assembly GCA_013396695.1). Classification (NCBI taxonomy): domain Eukaryota; kingdom Metazoa; phylum Chordata; class Aves; order Passeriformes; family Thamnophilidae; genus Sakesphorus; species Sakesphorus luctuosus. Next base: position 1,623,890 of record VWZD01008777.1, read on the forward strand.
GCAGTGATTTCAGACGAGACTATATGTACTCAAGGCCAGAAGTTGGCTTTTTGCCAGCTCTTGTGTTTAGCGAGTATAGTAGTTTGCTGGAATGTTCAGTTCCTTGCTAATGTTTATTCTCTTGTTATCGTTATTGACAGAAACTATTTGTCAAAACCTTAATAATTGACTAAGCCATCACTGTTCACCTGTGAATTTAAGCAAAACAGGAAACTTCATATCAAAGTGTTGTATCTTTACAGCAAAAATTAATTAAGTTACTTTACAGTGGATTATTCATGTAAGAAAACACAGGCTATGGTCTATATAAAAAGAATCTTTTTTAGGTTCGTATTAAATTTAGAATGTATTTTGTTCCATTAGGAGTAGGTATGAGCATTTTTTTTCTTTGTTTTATTATACAGCATACTCAAACCCTTTTGGGAAAAGATATTATACCTTTCCTCTTTGGACAGTTAAGAATGTCAGTTGTATCAGTTCTTCCTGTTAGCCTTTCTTTTTCTCCTGTAAACACTATTCCATTTTTTTCTCCCGTGTAGTTAGTTCCCATCAGTTGCAAGGAATCTTTCCCTGCCCCCTTGCATTAATATATCTCTTAAGGATTGTAAATAGGCTTTTCAGACTAGTTTCTTCTGGCTTAGAGACAAAGCATATCAGACATAACTATTTTTCTTTTGCTGTTTCTTGAGAGGGCTGCTTATTTCCAGTTGAAATAGCTGTAAAAGGATTCCTGACAAGTTGGTTTATCATGCACTATTTCATCCAATACTTTGAGAGAACTACTTTAAGATTCAAAGCTCTCCACAGGGTATTTCACACGTCCAAATGAATGATGTGGACTGTTCGGCTGCATAACTTTTATGTAAATTCTACTCTGAATTTTTCCTTATTTGTCTTATCTCTATTTTTCTTCACTAGTAACTTGAAGACTGGAACTTTTATGAAGTTCTTCTTTTGCTTAACACTCCATCAGTTACAAATTGAGTGGACAGAGCCTAACAGGTTTTTTTCATGACATCTTCTGTTTTTGTATATTGCATTTGTATTCCTTTTTGTGATACAACAGAACTCTGTTAAGACACTGGTTAAGAATGTGAAACGTCCAGGATAAAAGGCCTAATTTTGATTTCAGAAGAGTGGAAAGTTCCCTTTCTTTTCTGTTGAAGGAGGTATTTTGCCCTACCTTGCACTATGAGCAGACAGTAGTGGGTGAGATAATATTTTGCTTTTCATCCTTAAACTTATTTAAAATAAATAAACACCAAAATGATTTAGAAGTGTTAAGTTGCTAGTAAATACCAGATTCCCTCCAAAACCATTTGGCAGTGATTTTTCTGAGCATTTGAGCTGCTCAGGAAAGATCATGTGTAAACCTGCTATACATACAGCTCCCACATGGTGTATATTCTGCCTCCAGCAGTGCTTTTGCTGGCTCTGGGGAGAACAGCATAAGAAGTATTTCTCCCTCTAGGCCACAGAGCAGGAAAAAGCACAAGGAATAGCCTGCATGTCTACTGTTTTGTTAGGCATAGACCTTGCCTGGGGATGTAGTAAAATATTTAGAAGCAGTAGAGAAATAAATATGGAGAGAAAGTGTATAAACGTTTTTTTTTCCAAGTTATACAGAAAAAATGTTAAATAGAGAAAGTTTTTTTAGTTGTTGACTTTTTGTTTTGCTCTAAGTCTCAAAATAAGTTGGTGTTTGCTCTGTGTGGCTGAGAATAGATGCCAATTATAACTGTCTGCAAGCTCTTCCTACAGTGGTCATGGACAGTAGCTTATGTCATGAGCCTGCTTCAGCAATAAACATCCTTGTCCTGTTGGAATGATATCACGGGAGAGAGCTCTGGGTATTGACATGCTGCCTCCCTATTCTCTATTCTTCCTCTCACCCTTCTTATCCTGTATCTCCTTGCATACTGTAGAAGCAGCTGCTCAGGGGATTCAGAAGATGTGATACTGTATGCTGATGACTTCACTGTATTCAGTGTAGGTTGTGGTTAAAGAGGCTGCAAAGAAAAACAAGAGATATTTTTAGCTCGTTTTTAAATTTGAGGCTTCGTGATATGCATGAAGCAGTATTATGTGAATACACACTAGCCAGAAAAAAGTGGAGTGAGTTGCTGCAGTTTTGATCCCACAATCGTGTGTGGGGAAATTGTCCCAGAGAGAAGCTGTAGGACAAGGGAAAACAGATAAAAATGCTTGCTTTGTTCTAACTTGGTTTCAACTTTTTTTTTGTTTGTTTTGTTTTAGTTGCTGGCTTTCAAGAAACAAACAAATGTCGTGCACAGTTATTGTTGGGTCTATGTAGAATTTAGAAATAAATTACAATTTACAGCTTGGCTTGGAGAAGGTAGTCATGGACATGATGCTTTCCATTATTGATATTGCATGTTACGAAGCCGGACCTTCTTACATGAAAATGGGAACTTGGGGCTCATAGTTGCCATAAACAGGGAATTGCATCTTGTTTGTACTATAAACAAAACTTGCAGAAGGATAGCTTCTAGATTTATGCCAGTCATTTAGTAAAAACAAAACAACAAAAAACCCCAAACCCCTATGCTTTTGTGGATAATTTCAGAGGAAAATATTTCTTATTCAAGGAAAGTTGAATCTATGCACATAGATTGAAGTATGTATGTATCCCATAAGACTTGTTCCACTAAGTTAGTTGTACATATGTTATTTTTGTAGAAAAAATAAGGTGTGAACTTAAAACAACACTGTAGTAGTTGGTGTACTAAGCTGCAGTTTGCTTGCAGGAGGCAATATATTGTCTTTTACAAAATTGCAGTCACCTGTGTTGCTTAGGTGAATGTACATATGCCAGTCTGAATTAGATTCAGATAATTAATTTATAATTTAAATATCTTTAATATTGCCACTTCTCACTTTGATACTATCTAGCACTTGCCTGTTTTACGAGTGGTAAATGTGAACACCTCTAATAAAAACCTCTTTCCAAAGAGCCTTTTGTGCATAGACCTTACTGAATGTAGCTATATAGAGTTTTCTGTTGGTGGGTTTTTTTCAGCTAGAGAAAACAGTGCTCGGTAACAATAGCAAGTATTTTAATTCATGCAGAAATAAAAAACTATTGAGGTTAAGAGGGTAGAAGTCTAGGGACTTTTCCTTATTAGTCAGAATCAAACTCTTCAGAGAAGTGAAAATGGAAGTGGATTGATAGGCTTTTTTTTTCTTAGTCGTTCTATGAGTATTTCTGTGTCTTTAATTTATGTAGTACATTTTTACTTGTATGGTTCTCAGATCATAAACTTATAATAGATAGTAACTGTTAGTGTCATAGCACTGAGTTTTTCCCACTCTTTCTGATGTTGCCAAGATAGTAAAAGTATTTCCTCTTTGATATTTCTGTTTGTAGATATGGTCCTTAAGCTGTTTAATTCTTATAAATGCAGAAGTGTAAGTGTGTTTCATGATAATGAACAGTGAAGCCAGTACAAAATGTTAGAACTGTGGCCTAAAATCTGCCATGACTTTTTGCTTGGAAGCTGAAAATATTCCATGATGAAGTAGAAAGCAGGTAAATGTGAAGTTCTTCATATTTATTATAAACTCTGCAGTTTCGAACAGTGCTAAGACCTTCCAAATAACCTTGGATTACTATTTCCAGTCATCAAGCAAGAGTTCTGAGCAAATTAGTGTTTCTTCTGTATCATATTTATTTGTGCATACACATATACGTGCTATATGGTCTGTTGGGTGTGTCTGTGCATGTATCTGCTCTATGTATGAAGTGAAATTCAAAATTCAGAGTCTCAACTTGGGCAATAATGATACTGAGCTCAGATACGCAGTTCAGCAAACCACTGCCTTTTGCTGCTAAAGATGACAGCACTGGCAGTTAAGGGATGGAGACAGGTGATGGTGGGAGCTGATTTGTCCCAGTTTCAAGGAAAGCAAGCAGAATTTATTAGCAAACACCATTTCTCCTTGGAGGAACAGGTGTTATTTTTGTATTCTTAAATAGTAAGTGTAGCAGAACTGGCTTTACATTTGTACTAAATTTAGCTTTTTCTATGTGGATAACATACCAACCCCTTGATAGCTTTTAACATGGGTAAACATCAATTTTGCACAGTTGGAGAGGAAGAGGCACATAGCCATAGCACAGTTTATCCCAAATTTTCTGAGAACACTAGGATATTTGGCTGTGCTCCCAATAATGTATATTGGTATTGCAGACAAGATGTGCAATGTACGATTTCTGTATGTAGGTCGCATCTCCAACAGCAATGCTTTAGCCTTCTAGGGTATGGGTATGCTTTACTGGCAAAGCAGCAGTGCAGCAGATGCAGTTATTCTGCACGGTTGTGTTCTGTACTGACCACCAGCTGTGCTGCCCAGGCTGGGCTTCAACAACAGAACCTTCTCTGCTACGTCATCTTGGAGACTCTGCTTTTTCTCATCACCATCAAAGTTGATTTTACTGGCCAGAGATTTGGAGTATAGATCTTGTTATGTACTGTCTCAGCAATGGGTGCCAGGCCTCTTTTAACACTGAGATAGTTAAGGACTTTGGAGGATTTCTTTCCTGTTTGTTCCAAGTTTAGCCAGTACTCAGTGCTATGGGAGAATTTGTCTTGATTTCTGGTAAAGACATCTGGTATTTCTAGCTGGCGAGGCTAATGTTTCTGACTTTCTTTGTAAATTTAGGGAGTTAATCCTGAAGAGGAAGGGAGAACAGCATGTTTACTATAATGGTGCCAGCCAAGAGACCAATAAGTTTTGTTTCTCCAGACTAATATAGAATTAACTTGAAACTTTTGGAGGATTAAGTTTTAAAACAGAGATGGAACCATACGCTAATGGTATAAAATACTTTTTGTTTCCTTATTGTTGAATGACTACTTAAAAAATGTTGAACGTTAGGTATCCTGAAATACTTAATCCTGCCACTTTTAGAAAGAGAAACTTGTGATTCTGTTTTTTATGTAGTTATTTCTGTGTTCCTCAACAATACAATACCACCTATAGAAATAGTTATATGGAAGAAAGCCTGAAGCTTTACAGGTTTGGAGCATTATCAAGTCACACTCTGCCCTTGATGTCAGCAAAGAGCTTGTCCATGAGTGAGAATTGGCTTGCAGACCAAGACAGTGGGATAAGTGGCTTAATGTGTAGGTTTTAAAAAGTGCTACAATGTCAGCAATGCATGAGGGGTTGTATGCAGTGAACACAGAATGTGTCTTCAGGCTAAAGAGTCCGGCCGGGCAGGTAAGTTGATTGTCTGTGGCAAAACATAGTCGAGGCACTGCTGAAGCTGCAGGAGGGGGGTGCTCTGCAGCCAGTGCATTTCCCTGCCTGCAGAATGACTAAAGATGAGAATGGATAGAACTCTGCTTGCACCATCTGTGATTCACAGCCATTTCATGGCATGCTGATTGCAATGTGGGAGTATACTCAAGCTGACAAATTTCTATGTAAAAGGGCCTGCAATATGAGGGCTAATGCAGAACTCTTAAGTCAGTTCAACTGCATAACAACAAATGGCATATGTAATTACTTGTATTGGGAGAGAGGGGTTTCTGCCTTATTCTCTGACTACATTCTATTAGATTATGCACTTTAAATGTTTTTAATTGTCTAGAAGAGAATAAATTAATCGCAAAACTTTATTACTTTAGACTATTGGTAAGGGATTTTTATCTGAAAGTATCCCTCTGGATCTAACCCAGTTTTCTTTCTGTATGCTTCCTTTTCCAATTTATGAACTCACAGTGCTTTTTTTTACATTATAGCAGACTTTAGGTGAGAAACTCTTTGAAACCTTGATAGTATTGTACTGGTTGTGGCCAACCTGTGTCTATGGTGTCATTTATCACTTTTAGTTTCATTGCCCCCCAAAGTACCTGATGAGCAGATAGGTGATTCACTTTAAGTCCTCTCTCAGCCTTATAAGCAAATTTCTCTTTTCAGAGGATTGCTAATAGTGTAGCTTCATGCTGCAAAAATGGGCCATCATAATTCAGAAAAAGCACAAGTTTACTTTCTCCAGTTCATGTGGACATGAAATGAATCATAAGATACAATATAGGTGGAGAATTCCCACTTCCATTCTGTGAGTGTTTGTTATTTTGATTTACTTCTTGATTTAAGGGATACTCATTCCCCTCATTTTTTCAGTGCTGACCTCTCTCCATGTCCCCGTTTGACTGTGGAATGATCTGGGAGATGTTTGCACTCTGCACTGCTGAGTCCTTGTCAGTCTCATTCAGAAGCCAACACCTAGTGACACCAATCCTTTAATTTGCTCTTGCAGGTAGGCAGAACACATCTGCCCTCTGAATTCTTGAAACCCTCTTTGCATTTTTGATGCCCCAAGGTATTGCCCAACGCCACACTTCCAGTGGGTTCATTATCACTGTGAAACACGGACAGTGGGCTTTGCATGCTTACTTCTCTTAAGCCACTATTCCATCTTAGACCTACTGAAAGTTAAAAACAAAACTCTGAACTAATAAAACACAATACATAATTTGCAAAGTTCCATGCAAAGCGTAGGAAGTTCAAACTGGGATTGCAGTAAGGTGCAGCCTCATGCTATCCTTTGTGTCAAGTGGTTTTCTTAACTATTGGTTAGGATTCTTGGGAAATGGTAGAGTGACCTGACAGTAAAATGCTACTTTTGTGAACTAGATCTTACAAACAGATCAGAAAGAATCAGATTTTATTTCCTATTTTCTTTATAAATCTTTTAAATGTGGTAATGTGGTTGAAGTAACTTACGTTCCTTCTATGTAGCTATAAATTTTACTTTTTTGCTACTCAACATATAATTGTTGCGTTATCTTGAGTTAATCATGGAGACTGCATTAATACCCCTAAATTTAGTATTTAGAGCATTTCATGAAACTACTCCCATGTTATTGATGTATGGCTTCACAGAATCACATCTAGTCAGTAACTTTCCTGTTCAACTCGTCAAGGAACAAATATTTTGCTTAAGCGGTCAGTGAGAAATCAACTAAGGACTTCTGAACTCCTAAGCTATGAGTAATGTATAAATGGTACAATATATGAGGGAGAATGGTTTATAACTGATCTGTTCAGTAGTTCAGTACCAGATAACAGGTATCAAAACCTACTAAGTAATAGTTTTGGAACTAGTATTTACTATTTCAATGACTTCTGCAGGGTATATGCTTAAAATGAATATGAAAGGATTGAACTGATAAGCTGTGAAACATTTTGATCGTTTTGTGTTAAGTATTTAAGAATAATTTCCTTTTTAACTCAATATGAGATATGCTAGTACAAAAAAAGTGATGAAGCTATACAACCCACACTGAAGCTGGATGATTTTGAATAAAGTATCTAGCAGAGATAATGGTCTTAACTTTAGTGGAGGGCTGCTTCCCCTAGATAGTAATTCAGACAGTTATTTCTGTCACAGCTAGCTGAATGGCAATATAATTTTCAGTGAAACTATTGTAATTCAAACAAGTCTGTGTGTATTGAGGAATTCAAGATGAAAAATGCATATCTGTTTTTAACATAAGGTCAAATAAAAGTTGATAGGAACAGGAGGATATAGGAAATGTAATGAGCTGAGACAGTTTTAGTTTTTCCACTTAATGTAAGCACTAATGGCTACATTAAAGGAGGTATTTAGTGCATTTTCCTAAAAACTGTAATATATGATTTTTCCAACAATGTGTAGCTAAATTTCTTTGAACTGAAAGTTCTATTAAAAATGTCTTTAAGTATTTTTCACTATCTTTGCCTTATGCTTCTTTTTCACCAAGTAGTTAGGTTGGTAACAAGCAGTTAGTGTCCCTCTGATGCATTCCAGTCAATTGAAATTCACTTCCTTTATTAAATAATTATTTCAAAAAAATGGACTGATTTTAATGAAAATGTTGCTTGTCTTTTTGCTGGTTTTTTTTCCCATTACAGTCCCCTTCTTCAACATAGCACCTTGTTTGGTGAAAATTGACTCCTGTAAAGCTAATTCTGATCCCTCCTCTCTTGTGTGTGGTCTGTGTATTCCAGAGGGAGTCAGGTTAGGCTTTATTTCTGTCCATCTTTCTGAACTAGTTCACTCATCTCTTCTTGATTTACCATTAAAATGGCAGTGTTCTCTTCCCACCTGCCCCAAATAGATTTGTGCATATATAATTGCCTTTTATCTCATATATAGCAGCCCTTTGAGACGTATGCTACATAAAGCTAAGCATGTTCTATAGCCTACAGTAATATGAAAAACGTTTCAGCCTGTTTTTTGTTTTTTGTTTTTTTTTTTTATTTTCAATGTAATTCCAGGCAGTGAGTGTAATTCCAGGCAGGGCCATGAGCAGATGAATCTTCTAGCCAATATAAATACCAGAAAAGAAAGTATGTACATGAAGCAATTCAACCAATTCATCTATAGGCATATAAATTTGACCTGACTTTTGAGTTTCACCTTCCCTGAAGCAATGAACATTACGATGGCAAAGGAGAGGAGCTGCACCTGTAAGTATGTATCTGCTAAGGATTACTCCTAAAAAGGCCTTACAGGGCAGAAAAGAGAAAAGACTATGCTTACTGGGAGATCAGATTTTTAATTTAGTTTAATGGAGCCCTTCATTCAGCAGGAGCAGTGGATGCAGTTTTCCTGCCCGAGAAACCTTAACATCCTTGTGGTAGTTACCCTTGCTACTACACATGGAATTAGGAGGTCACTGACAGTACACTCACTCCTATTTTTCAAGCCTCCTTGTACAGGCCAATGGGTCAGTCTGATTTTTGTCACTGCAGTGGTTGGTCTGGCAAAATTACTTTTCCACATGGCTGAGTAACACAGAAAACTGTTAATGTTTTCTCTCTTTCTCTTCCTTTATTTTTCTGGTGATGGCAATGTAGGCACGTTATGTGCATAGTGAATTTTAAGCACTGCCTGAATGTGAATTTTGGAACTGAAGCAGTTGGGAACAGGAGCACACGTTACTGTTCCCTTGCAAGTGTTCTTGGAATAGCTGTCAAGGACAAAGCACAGCTCCTTCTGGTGTCTGGCTTCTGTGGGGAAGATTTAATTTCAAGCATTCAAGAGAATGCTGTTTTAGTGAACAGTTTGGATTTTTAGTGATGGCATTATCATTTGGTATGCATAAGTGGGATGCTTTAAGTGGGATCACTGTTAACTTTCCTTGCTGGCTCATGACCGGTTGTTGCTAAGAGATGTTCACACGTATTTGCTGTGTGAGGGAGTTCATCTCTGTTATGTAGATTTTGATAGCACGATCCAGAAAATATGAATATGCTAATGATTGAGCATTACAGATTAGGGAAAAAGCATGAAGGTAAAAGCTCAGGATATTTTTTTGTTGTTGTTAAATGGATTCTATAATAATTGTGTTGCTATTGATCCATTTTCTCAAATATTTCTCTGGTCTTCTGAAGCAGAGCTTTCCAAAGAGTGGGCGAGGTGATGCCACATAAACCAGAAGTCATTACTGAATGAGAAGGTGGCATCCAGAATAGCTGGTGGTGTGAGCCTTCAGTGCTGGTCTGGACTGAGCCCTGGCAGCAAATAATAGTTCCTGGAATAGTTAATATCTTTGGATTTTAGTAGAAATTCTTGAATAGTTGCAGTAAGGATGGGGTTTCCCTTATCTAGGGGACAACATTGATCAACGGTAAAATGCATCTGAACCCCCACTACTTCTGTGAGTGTTTGCCTATTGATTTCCATGTCACTCTGCTTCTTATCAGTGGGTGGCATGGGATGATGAAAAATGAAGAATTACTGGGAAAGTGCAGCTTAGAAACTGTGATATTTTAATGGTGTTTGGAATGGGAAGTGAACAAAATAAGATGGTTATGTCCTGCTTTCCACATTTTTCAACTGAAAAAATAAAAATGCAAAACTGTGGTGTTGTTTTTAGAGGGTAGAATTCATTTCCTTTTCTGACTGTAGACCTATCCAGTCAATGTCATGCTGCTGACGTGAATTTTAACAGGGATTTCGGTAGCCTTATAAATAGATATTTTTCCATGTTCCTCAGTTCAAAGATAAGCTGAAATGGTTTATTTGAATAGGAACTACCCTTTCTGAAGAAAATATTTTTATGGTAATAATGATAATTCTTCATAGTAGAAATTTTATCATAATAACTTATGATTTAATTTCTGTTTGTGTAGGTAGGTAAATGTTGGTGTTCAGAGAAGTAAAAGCAAAGTATCCCATTGCTGACCTTGTCTAATTCATCCATACCCTTTTTTCAAGCATTTTTTTCTGAGCCATCAAAATACCTTTTCACTTCTCCTTTTCACTTCAAAAATGCTTTCATGCTGTTTTTATAAATATAAATGTATTCATTTCCAGCAGTCTAGCAAAGCACTATATTTTGTCTGTTAGTTTCAGGTAGAGAAAACAACTTCTGCATTGAACAAGCAGATTTTGGTTTCAAGCTTGTATGAATTCTTCACAAACTGTGCAGATACTGTTCTAATTAGGAAAAATTACCTTGGCTGTGTGTCCTTAATTATGCTCAGAATGTCAGATAGATAATGAACAATTCAATACAGATATAAAAATAACTTTACATTTCACTGGTTTGACTTTGAAATAATACTGAAGTACTTAGACTCTATGAATGTTAAAAGTAAAAAAAAAGGTCACTGAGGAGCTAGTCAATGAACAACATGCAGCAATTGCAGAAGTAACAGGCAAAAGATGATTTACTTACCTAGAAAAACATTCCAAGATACTTTGGAAGTTGGGCAGTGTTTTTGGAAAGCAAATTAAACTATCTCCTTCTGGGCTAATTGTGCTAAAGTTCTCCAAAGACTTATTCAAATTGTCTTATTTTCTTGTGAAATTCTGTTAGACAGAATAGATTTTGGCTGGTAAGTAGACCCATAATTCCTGTATTGCTTTGGTGCTGCTTATTGATGGCAACTGTCCAATACCATTTTGTTTAGATTAAAGCTAATGGTGATACAGAAAAACACTTGAAGTGCTATTTTGTTTCCATTGAACTGGGAGACTTGAACATCTGTTTGAGTTTTATTCTGAAAGGTATTATCTCCTGCAGCTGAGCTGTGTGTTGGGCAATATACGGTTGTTGTGGCCTGGTGTAGGTCATTTGGCTTTTACATGGTCACTGAACAATAAGTAAGCAAATATTTGTGAGCAGAGTTGGAACAGGGGAAGTGTGGGTTTCAGTCCTGCAGTCGTTTGGAAATAACCATGACACATGCTCTTACAGTGATTGTTAAGGTAATAGTGCACTGAGAACAATGGAGAGTTTCATCCACTTCAGTCAATCACATTGATTCTAATCTTGTGGAGGGTCCTCAAAGTGTCTGTTCTAGTTCTGGCTTAATGTGAATTTCAGGCCGTTTAAGGACACAGCACAAACTGAACAGTTGTTTTGGTTCCCCTGGTGTTTCAGGCTTCTGTTTTATCCCCTCTGCTAGGTAATTTCTGTTTGTAAGTGCCTACACAAGCGAATGGCCATCAGTTACTCAGTTACAAGCACCAGAAATGCTGGTTGCGTCAAACTCTCCATACCTGAGACATCATGTGGTTTATTTGATAAATTTGTATACGGTACAGAGAACTGGGATGCTTCAGCTCCAGAACCTTGTCAATAATGCAAGAGAGGTGATGTGCAGTAAACAGATATTTGAGAGCAATTTCCAAAGCTGTCAAAGGCCCTTCAATCTAGATTCATAATAGAAACCCCCCAGCATTCATCTTGGTGGGTGTAGTAGATTTTAAATCTTTGTTGGCCTGTTAGACTGGATCAGAGAGTAACATTCTTGTTTAGTAATGAAGCTCTGCTTGGATCTGCCAACACAACAAAATGTCCCTGTGAAATAATTAAAAATTGTATTTAAAAAAGTAAGAGTGGTTGTTTCTTTTTCCAAGGACTGAAGAAAGACCTGTTCTGTAAAAATTTAAGTGTTTGTTCAATATTTTAATTTTTCAGTGTTTTCCTAAGAGGGGAGAAATGAAATATAGGCTATCAGTGCAGTTCTAACATGCAGAGTGTGCAATACTAGCTCCTCTCCAGTAAATTCCCAAGTCTAGAATCTTTATTGCTTAGAATTACAAGTTGCATTTATTTCTAATATTAAATTACCTCTTACAGCTATTGTCTGGTATTGTTTGTAGAGATTAACCCTATATATATCCAGATGTCAGTACAAGTGAGAATGTAAGTGATGATAGTTTAACATAAATGTATTAATTTGAGGAAATGCCTTTCAAAGGACAGCTCTTTCATAATATCATCTGTGGAAACTCAGTAACGTGGTTTATGTCCATGTGGAAGGTCCATGGGGCAGCCTTGTTCCTGTGTTTGTGCCTTGCTGTGCATGCTTGTGCTTGCAGCCATTCTGTTACTGTATTTGTATTGTTGCCTATTCTACTTCCCCTCCCCTCTCCCATTTCAACTACGCTGTTAGAAAACAGCTGTCCAAAGCTAGTTCAGGACTATAACCATTCATCACCAAGAGTGAATTATGTGCTTGGTAACATCAACTCCACCAGCATGTGTATCTTCCTGACAGCTAATCTTGAGTTTTCTTATCTTTGACCCCAGGCATTACAAATGCCCTCCTTGAAAACTTATATCAAATATGACTCCTGATTCACTATTTCATCAAGACTTCTTGTATTCCTTCACAATATTCTTTTTCTTGTGTGTTTGCTCCATCCCACTCCTCTTTTAAACAGACCAAATGCATTGACAGCGGCTTATGGCATTATATGCTTTTAAGCTGCTTTAACGCCTTAGATAATTTTGCATTTCTCTTACTTCCCTTGTCCCATCAAATGAAATGCTCTTCTGATCCAAAACAAAGAGCACATTTTAGAGGTAAATAACAAGGATATGTGATCATGGATAGATACACTGAGACAAAACCCCTCCAGGGCTTTTTCAATGTACTATGTTTTTCCTTAAGTGCATTCACCTTGGTCCTGTATTTAATTGGTCTTTATTTTATTCACAACTTCATGTCTCTTGGAAAAATACACTGAGTTCCCTTGTATTAGCAAAAAAGTTCCTTATTTAATTGATTTTTAAGAAAATTGTAAAGCATTGTAAGGCAGTCTTCTCTTGCACAGAGTTGGTTTTAAAAATAATTATTGTAATGGTAATTCTGTGAAGGAAATCAACAAGTATGCATGTAGGAAAAATATTCTCTACTTTCTTGGTATGTTATTATATGTAATCTCTGTCTTGTTTCTAAGCTAAAAAAAGGAACTTAAAGTGAGGAAATTTCAGTCTCAGGATTTGGGGAATAATCAGAGACTGTTGGATTTTTGCCAGCAGTGAAGAACTTCTTTGTCAATTCACTTATCTAACTTAGAATCAAATTAAGTGGAAAGAACAGAAATAAAGAAGGAAGGGCCAAAGGTGCAATTGAAATGGCAGAAAAAGCTGGAATCAGCTGAAATTTTGGAGTGGTGGTGGGGGAAGCTTTGTTAGAGAATACATAAAACTTCAGACTGCCCTAAGCTTTGCTGAATGAACAGGTATTACTGTGAAACTAAATTTGAGCAAGGAGTGCGAAGTAACTCTGCAGCCAGGGCTATACAAAATGTGAGAGTCTTCCGTACTTTTTCATGGCAGGCAAGGAATGGCACATACTATTTATAGTGTTTTGAGATCTGGAGATAATATTTAGGTTTTTCTGAATATACTGAATATCTGAAGATACTAATTCTACTAGGTCAAAATTGTGACAGCAATTAACTTCATATTCTTGCACCAGGAGGAAGAAAGAAAGGGTATGTGAGGGGGCAAAGTCAGAACATCTTTAATTCATTTGCCATATCCTTGAGACAATCCAAAAATGAAAAGCTCATTGTGCATTGTGACATTTATGCAGTTTTAAATCACATGAACATCCTTACAAAGTAAGATATTTCCCTGTTGTGTCATCTGAGGACACATTACCTAACCATTTCTGTCTTCAAAACATCATATAAACAGGAAATTTATGCTTACTCACCTATGATTTTTTTCCCCTTCTAGTGCAACCAGGTTTGTCTGTTTTTAAAAACAAACAAAAAGAAAACAACGCACTCCCCAACCAAACAAAGTTAGCAAATAAGCAAGTATGTCTCAACTAGTGCGACATACAGGTTTACTAAAGGACATCGTATCAGACTGGAGTGAAATTCTAAAGTTCTTGATATGCAGTCACATGTTCATTTGTCTCTTCCACCTCAAATGACAAAATAATATAGAAAAGCCTTATTTAGATTTTATTCTCCATGAATAAGATGCTTTCCGGACCACTTAATAAATCTAGAGTATTTTTCTTAAACAAAGCCTAAACTGACCTGAAGAGTCATTAGGATTTAAATCATATTCTTCCTCCTGTTTCTGACAGTCTAATTGGAGGTTCCAAAACTAAGGTGAATTATACATAGAATTTTTAACTTAATCATCACTAGAAAGCAATAGAAGGAGTGTTTAAGTGCTGAAAATGTAAGGTAGCTTGCTTGAGGCAAAATACAATTCTAATTTTGTACCAAATGCTAGTCAGCATTTCTAAGCCTTCAATCTGACTGTCTTGCTGTGTCTTAGGATTCATGTGCTGTGTTGATGAAATATGTACAGGCTGCCACCTTCAAGCTTTTCATATTAGTCCAGGCAAAAATACTTTCCTAGAATGTTATACACAGCTGCAAAAACTGAGTGTTCATAATCCCTGACTGAGAAGACTTTAGTTCCACTTTTACATTTGCCAACTTTTATAACCTATAGATTAAATAAAAGAGTCTTTCTTATTGAATAAAAGGGAATCTTTACTGCATTTTTGTGATTTTAAGAACTTGTCTGCCTTAAGATGCTCCTGTTTTTGCTGTTTTCTGGAAGCTGACGATGTTATAACGTACAGCAGCCATACTCCTTTTACAATGTCAGCTGCTGCTTTGTTGCAGTGTGGTAAGTCACTTGGATTTTTGTTATGAATGATTGAGTAAAAGATGAGGTAAAAGATAATTGCTTCAAAAAATGATTAAGGAAGACTACCTTGCAAAGTCCATTAGAATCAGGACCAATAAGGGAATGATGAAAGTAGTCACTCAACTCTCATTAAGTTGTATTAATTTGTATTAATTGCTAGTCTGTTCTGTAAACCAATAACAAGTCTGACTTGAACGCTCAGTAAGCTTCTCCTCCTCTCATCTTTACATTATCATTGATATGAGCAGTGGTAATGTTTCTGATCCTTTGGATTCCAAACACATAAATATCCAGATTTTGAAGTCCATGTTATATCAGTCAAATAAATCAAAGTGTTCCACAGGAAAATGGTATTGAATTATTTTTGCCTGATCAAAATTGAAAGCAGGAACAATTTCTAAGGAAGTATTGATATAGTCATGTGTATGTTGATAGTGAGTCTCTTAGCTCTTTAGTATATCTGGATCCAAGAGAAATTTGGAGCTTTTGTCCATCTGGTCTGTCTCATCTATGTGCTATATCAATAGCCAAAGCAACCTTAATAATATCTAACTTACATATTGTACTGGTGTAATAACGAATACCAGACAACTAAGTACTGATGTTAAGAAACTTTGCCTTTTATTTCTAACTGGGACAAGAACAGAACTGTTGCTATAAATTACTATATTCCTTGGCTGGTGGTTTACTTTGTCTTCTGCAGTCATTTTTGACCCAAGTGTGTCTGCAGCAACATTTTCCAGTTCTGTGTGTTTTGGCACTTCCAAGGAGTACAGATGGATTTCTCTGGCACCTGTTGTTGTACATTCTGCCTCAGCAACATCCAGAAGGACTGATGTAACCTACTTGAAAAAAAGTAATGATGGACTGTGTTTTTCATCACATCTTAGCTATCCTTTCGTTGTGACCCAAATGAAACTAAGGCTGCGGTACCAGTGTAGTGTGAGGCTTTTCAGACAAGAATGACCTTCTGCATGGTTGTGCAAATGTACTCCTTAGTATGTAATGGAAGATTTCAAACTTCAGTTTATTCCAGGCCCAGATGTTGACTCAGAGAAAGAGATCTGTCTCAACCCCACAATGCTGGTTATTACTTCTCTTTTAAGCTTTTCAGTAAAGAAGCCACTTTTTAATCTTGAGTGGTCTAAAGTTTTGTTTTGTTTTTATTTTTATTTCGTTTTTGTTTTTCCTGGGTCAAAGAGACAGGGCCTGCATTGTTTCTGTCAGATCCCATCTTCTTGCTGTGAAATCTATCTGGCAACTTGCTCGGGAAACTGCTGACCTGAGAGCCTTTATGGTGGTCCCTCTTGTCATTTTAACGACAGGAAAACCAAAAGCTATTACATTTTTCTTTCTGTAAGATACCCTTTAACTTCAGTTTGCTTGTTCCCTGTGCCAGTTTTAAGTAAGATCCCGCTACTAGTGCATTTCCAACGCACTCAGACATGTTTCCTTCTCTAAGGTTAAACCTCCTGCAAATACAGGCCTGCTTCAGTGAGAAAAAGAGCAGTGGTCTTAAGTAGCTCCTTATATGGACATTGTTAGTGTGACTTTTGAGTTTATTAGGGAATATTTAGGGTTGATCCTCACAGTAACACTGGACATAAAACCCATCGTGGAGAATGAATTTGTTGTCCTTCAGCTGCCTTTTCTTCCAGAGACATCTGTCACATGCGGGGCATTAAAAATAACCTAGCGGTTAATAGCCGTCTCAAAATAACAGCCCACAAAGTACTTAGGAAAAAGGGAAATGAGAACAAAGATTATATTTCTGAAAAGTGTCACTTAATTACTGATTTGTTTTAACTTCTGGTGTGATTTCTGCTTGGCTGCCTAAATGTGCTGTGTGTTAACCTGTATCTGTTTTAGCCAGAGGCAGCGCCTCTAAGGCTGAGTGTGTGTTTGTTAGAGTTATATCTGGCTCTCAGCAGAGAACCACAGCACTGCAATAACTCGGTTATGTTTTAGTGTGCCACCAGGCACAAGTTTTCAGTACATACTACATTATTAAAATCCATTTAAAATATTTCTTATATACTACTCTCATAATTTTGTGATTATTGTATTTCTGTAAATCATGGTAAACTTGAGTATTTAATATGAGCCAACATTGTTCTATGTAATAAGAGAACTGTAAAACCAAAGTCTGGTGAAAAATCCAATCTTCAAGGTTTGAGTGATTTTTAGTTATAACATCGTTTTCTTTCTAATCTATTTTGGCTTAAAAATGCCAATAGAAAAAGTACACTTCAGAAATAATTGAGAGGTAATTTGTCTGTATTTGAACAACCTTCCATGAGAAAACAAATTCGTTAAGGTTCAGCATCAACTTACTGCAGGACCTACACAAGCTGCAGTTCCCTGTGTAAGTTGAAACATTGTAGCCGGTGCTCTATTTACATTTGGGGTTTCTTAAAAGTATTTCAGACAGCTAGAATAAAAGAGGATAAACTGTAATTTGGGACAATACGGCAAGTCTAACCAGAATTAAAATTCAATGACATGTTTATTTAGTCTGTAGTTAATTCTCTAAGGCTGAAACAGCTCTCATCTTGGTATTGCCTATATATAAAAACATCTTGAGAAAGTAGATTATATGAATTTCAGTGGGAAGCAGTGGTAGAAAATGTATTTTGCATCTCCATTTTTTTTTTTGGAGTAGATAGACTTAATGCTGCTGCTGTTGTGTGTGTGTGAATAACCCATGTGCCAGTCACAGAAGACTAATATGCTAAGGTGCTAACTGGAAAGTACAATTTTCCTATACTTCTGTATGTAGATGAAGGTTTTCCAGTATCCTAAAACTCAAGTCATGCGTATTTCAAAGTATTTCATTGAAATGTGGAGTTGGTTGGGTTTGGTTTTTTTTTTTGGCGGGGGGGGCGGTGTTTTGGTGAGGAGGGAGTTTGGTACTTGTTAGGTCATTTAACAGTTGTATGGATCACACATCGAGATGCATGTTTTTATGCCTGTCAAGAGGACCATTAATCTAATGAGGCAGATGCAGAAGGATCGAATTTCAGTCTGACTACTTCCTGTCCCAGTTAGCAAAAGTGAGAATCTTACAAGCCATGTGGTAGTTGCTACTCTATGCACTGAGTATTCTGGCAACAGATCATTTTGTGTTATTGCTTGTGATGATTGAAGACACAGAGATTTTTTGCTAAAACAAAAAGCTGTAATTTTCAACAGTGTGATAATGTGATCCCTTTCCCACATGTAAATCTTTCATTTTGTGATATCCCAGCTATTTGTACTGATTAAAAACAAAGATGTAGCCACTATTGATTGATGGTATCCATTACTTGCTAAGTGCAAAGCACTGGAGTTTGCCTTGCTGTGTGTCCTACCTTGTCTCTAGAAAATTAAACAATGTCATCAAAGGCCACTTACACCTATTGGATTACTGTCTGCTTGTTATGAAATTCAAAGAAATAATTGTTAAATAGTGTTCCAAATTACTTCATGCTTTTACTTTTGTTTGAAAGTATTTCAAAGTAAGATTTATTGTGGTTATGTTTTATGAATGCTGTCTACCAGTAATTCGTATGGAGACTAATGAAATGTGAATATGGGACTTAGAAAATTGCTTGCTGCTGTCATAAAGTGTATTTAGCTGGCAGAATGAAGCAAGGAAAGCCCAACAAGCCTGCTTAACAAACAGGAAGCCAAAGTTATGCATCATGCCCCTGCAATTCAGTCTTCAAATGTTCTGTTCTTGCTTAAATGATCTATTTGCTGTGAAAGGTGTCTGACTTTGTGTTAGCAGGAGTGGCTTCTGTTAGACTACAAACTTTATATTGTGAAGAGAAATGCAACATAACTTGTCCTTTGTGAGAACAAGCCGTACTGTATAGACACCTCCTGAGGCTCTGTGAAGATCATTACGTTTCCTCATTCCTCTGCTTCTTAGCCTTTCCACAGAAGTTTATAGCAAAAGTGCATATTGTTCTCTGTGGCCTGAAGTGATTAGCTGTAGAGATTTATTAACTATCTCATGCTACTAAATAGCTAACAGATGATGCTAACTGTATCAACAGTGATGACTCAAAGGTTAAATTCTCTACCAGTTTCTAGTGTGTGTCCTTCAAATGACTGTTGCATTCAGGCTGTTGTGGAAGATACAGAAAAACCGTGTTCTAAGCTTAAAAACGGTCAAATACAGAAGTTGCTCTATCCCCTTTCCCTTCATTTAGAATTCTAACTATTCTCTGCATCCCCAGATTTTTGATGAGGTTTCTCAGGTATGGCCTGTGTTCTTTAATTTGCTAACCTTTCCGGAAAGACAGGTTTATCACACTTCATGTGTAAGTGACCAGAGAAATAGTTCTTTTGAGTCTAAGAAGATTTTTAAACTAATTTTTCAGCTTTGATTATCTGTAATATTATGAAAAAATGATTTTATGATTGGGGTGGGGTTTATTCCTGGGCATACCTGAAAATAAATTGGTATCTCTGTGTATCAGTACAGGTCCTAACCTGGCTAGGAAGCAGAGAAACAAAAGTAAATGAGAATGTAATGTCAGGATTATAATGATTGTAGTGGTATGGGATTGCACATACTTTTTGCTCTTAGCACTCTAACTGCTAATTTTCCTTGACTCTGTCTATTTGCTTCTTTTGTGTTACAGTTCAGATAGACTGAATCCTTCACTTAAGAAAAAGAAGAGGGCAGAAATTCAAGCAGAATATCACAAAGCAGCAATTTTTAGTGTTGTTTTACACAGGCTAAATCGGTGAGGAAAAAATAGTTTATGAACTGAATGTTACCTTTATATCCCACTGGACTACAGGCCATGAATTTCTATAAACCCAGTGCTGTTGGAGAAACTGAATTGAAGATTTATATCAGAATTAGGCGTTGACCGTACATGCTAAGAATGGTATGATGCATTATTCAGATGTAGTTCTTTTCTAGTAATCTGCCTGTTACTTTTTTGTTGGTCAAAATACACTGGCAGCATTCAGGGCTTTCAGAAAAGGGATAGTATAGTGTGGCCCAGATTCACCCAGCCTAAATGCCACCTAATGCCACCTAAGTCCTTTTGTCTAATGTTTCCTACTGGCTACGTGGCTTTGGAAGCCTGGAGCCAACCAATAAGAACCAACAGGCATGGAGCCTATTGGGGAATTATGTAGGATTAAAACTGTGTAAATCTGAGCCATTGCTATACTTTTCTGGGCTTTTTCTGGATGTACCAAACAGCATCAGCCTTCTCTGACACTGATGTGCAAACCACAGACTGTACTGCCCTGGGGAAAACGCTGCTGAGTGCTGGAGTGTCGATACAGCCATTACTCCTCCTTGCCATGCTGTCCCAAATGAATTTGAGCATCTGCAAGTCTTTCCTCCAGGTGTTTGTTTATTGGTATTTAGTGATAAGGTATACCTGAAGTATTCTCATTGCTGGAAGTAAATCCATAAAAGATGAATTATTTTTAAAGGAACATGCATTTTCCCTTATCCATTGTTTTGAGACCTCCTGATGCCCAGAGACTTGCCTGCTTCACAGGCGTGCACATTTCCAGTGGCTGCTTGAGTTCAGTGATTACCACACGGGAACATTTTTCCATTTTGAGTCCCAAGCAATGGCACCTCGTATTCATTCTGTAGGTTTTTTTTGTTAATTTTCTTTTTTTTATCCCAAACCCTATGTATAAATTAAGTTGATCTGAGTTCAAAACTGTTCACATCTAAAAGTTAGCATACCCAAGTAATTCTAGTCTCTGTTGTCTTGAGCAGTCTTCATTCATTCTGTAGGACGTTTTTTCTCAAATGTAGTTTTTATTGAATGAAATACCAATACCTGTGCTGGAATTAATAATTTATGCTTAAGAACTCTAAAATCACTTTTTTCTTTTTTTTTAAGTACCAACATACTAATGAGGGAGAAAGGGGAACACGCTATTATACTAGGATCTGAATGTAGTGCTTTATTTAAAAAAGGTTTTTCTTCAGTCTTTAAAAAGCAAAAAGTTATCTTTTGCCTTTCTTTTATGTTGATCAGCAACCTAATTGTTCTTAACTTTCCAAAACAGTGTGTATATCAATTTAAAATCTGTCTAACTTGGAATGCATGAAAATATCTCTTAAACTCTGGCCAACTTCAAAAGGTGGCTGGCTTGAAAAAGTTCAACACTGCATGTTTAAGGAATGATGGGTTCCAGATCTGGCTTTGCAGGTCTGAGGGGTTTGCTCTTAGAATTCTATGATGGCTTCTACAACATATATCAGTTCTGAGTAGAAGATAAAAATCAATTTTATGGCATACTGTATTTTTGAAGTGAGATTCACCCTTTTTCTAAATGTTGGAATGGGTTGGAAAAGGACAGGCATGCTCATCTCTTCTTGAAGGTAGAACTCATAACTGTATGGTTTATTAGGAAGCTATAGTCCATGGGAATTCTGCTATATGTAAATATTGCCTTTTGGAATGTTTGTACAAAAATGTTTAAATATGAATTATGTGTATTTGTGTAATACAAGATATGCTGATTCTTTTATGAGTATACTGGTTTCATGTGTAGTATTTTTCTGATGATACAGAGAAACAATCAGTGGCAAAGTCATTTTTTAGTTGTCTATAGTAATGGTTTGATTTTTATATCTATAGAGCCTAGCATGTTTCCATTTGGTTATTGCTCCAGTATGGTGGGCCTTGTGCACTGGCGACCAGCATGGTGTGTCATTATTGTATTAGGAAACCTGGCAATTCCCTGAATCATTCTCAGATTCAGATGCATAGAATTGGTTCTTTGGCTTTATTATAGATTAAAGAAAATAGCAAAAAGTAGTTGCTAGCTTAGGGGGAAGACTATATGGAGACTATGTTTTAAATTCTATTAGCAGCACAAGCCCTGAAATACTATTTTTCTCACTATTAGTTTCTAAAATTAATACAGAACCATGTGAACTTGAGACATAAGCAGATCTCCTTATTATCTTTGTGGTAAGTTGAGTCACCATAAAATAAAAGATTGTGTTAAGTTGCCTACTTCATAAAGCAGTCAGCAGCTGCTGCGCGTTCTGCTGTATATTCTGCCAAGATCTTCTGGAGAAACAGAGAGGGAGCATCACTGGGGGCAGGGAGCAATGTTTGAAGACCTGCTTGGATAGAGTCCAAAGCAACTTGTTTTGAATTCAGTATTTTGCCTGTTTTGAGCAGAAGTTTGAACAAGGTGACATTTTGGGTGCCTGCTAGCCTGAATGATTCTGTGAAAGATTTTGGGGGAGCTGGGATTTAGAAGTTGTTTTTGATATATCATTAATACAGCATAAAATTTAAAAGAAAATAAAATGCAAATCCCTGCTGCTGATGTGAATTAAAAAACCTCCAGAAGTGCTTTTCGAGCATTTGGGCAAATGAATTAGGTAAATGCTGAATGGAGGCTAGCAAAACTCATCAGAAAAAATCAGACACACCTACCCCTGCTGCTGCTTCCCGATGCTAAATGTTTTGAGCGTAGCTGCAATCAAATTCTCTACAAGAAAAAGTAATTTGAGTTGGGAGACTATTTGCTTCTTATTTACTTTTGTTTTTCATTCCATGAATCAACTTGCATTTTTGCATAGCATATTAACTAGTAACATAAAACAAGGGCTGACTTTGGAGTAGAGTTTTCATTGATAGGGCAATCAGAAGGCAGGAACCGTTCCAGTGCACTCTGTGTGAGCATGGGTGTTTCAGGAATAAAGACTGTGGCCTTTTCATAAGGCAAACAGCTGAGAGAGTGGAAAACAAAGCTTATAAGCTTGTTTTTTTGAAGAAAGTTCAGAAAAACCAAGGCAGTTTTCCTCAATGCTTATTCTTGATGAAACAAGCATTTCATACAAAAATTTCTTTAGAAAGGGCTTCTCAAGGTCTCCTGGTACTATCTTTGGTGGGATTCTAGGTAGGAGAATAAATTTTTATATCTAGAGTTTTGAGGGATAGTCCCTCAGAATTAAATCTGGATATACTCTCATGAAAGTTTGATTCTGGCTTCCACATTTTGGTTCTAGTAACAATAAAGTATGTGCTGGCTTACTACTTTGTGAATATTCACGTTTAATCTGAAGCTTTGTGAATATTCTGTGTTTTAAAGGAGCTCATCTTTCATATTCTGCAGTGCCTACACCCTTCAGTCTGCCCGATAGCATGGAAATGTGGAAGACAAAGGAGAAGCAAGTGCAAGGGCTATTAAACTGCAGATCATTATGTTATAAAAAATTTAACTATGGCTTATCAAAAATTTAATTCAATCTGATGAATGAACCACACAAATCTAAAATGAATTCTTTGCTTTGATTAAATAAAATGGAGGGACTTAAGAATTCATTTCAGTACTGTAGAATAAAGTGCTTTTGGACTGTCATAATAAACTCAGAGCTCTCAGTCTTTCTGTTGTAAGTGTATAGAGGGCATGCATGTTCTTCCTTTCTTTCTAGGATCGGATCATTTTAAATTAGAGCTGAAATCTGTCAGTGGAGGTAATTACTACTATTTGTGTTTTGACTGTAGTATTTGAAAAGCAATATGGAAAGATTTAAAATATTTTACTTGGGGAGGAGTTATTTCATACAATTTAAAAGTGTTTTCATTTTAGAATATGTGCTATCAAATATTTTAAAATTTGAGAACCATTGATGCAATTGTTTTGTATACTGTTGTATGTACCTTTAATATTAGAGTAGCAAACTTCTGATTTTAAGTGGAGTTAATTTTATGACAGAGGTGTACTAATAGCTGTATGCAATGCATAATGAAAGCTTTATACCTTAACAATGCTGTGGAAAGATAAAGCTGAGGACATGTAAGTTTTAAAAGGATAATTGCCTTATAATGTTTTTATACAGTTAAAAATAGATATTTTTAAACTTTCATGTAGTGATTCAATGATAATTTTAATCTAGCAGATATACCTTCAGAGAATATATAACCTATCATACGTTTTTGTATGGCTACAATGAAATGACTTGTTGCTGTACATCGAGTCCCAAGTTAAAGCTGTCAGAGCCACAGCTCTTGGTAGTAGAAATTATTTTCGCTCTCAATCCTTCTACATGTATTTTTTATCGGCTAAGGTACATTTGAGAGCTGCTGAGAGCTAAACTTTGTTTACCTATAGGCTTATTAGATAGCTGTTCTGCAAATAATGTGACGAAAGGAGACTGAAAGTTAGTGCCAGCTTTTTGGTATTGACATGCATGGGAATGGGACTGGTACCATCTTGTCTGACATGGTTTATCCCTACAAAAATTGCCTACGGCCTAAAAGGGGTAAGAAAAAATGCCAAAGAGGTCAAGCTCGGGTGACAGATCCAACTGCTTTAAAAGGAGAAAATGGGTGATATTCACATGATAATGCTTTCAGAACAGGTAATAGAGGCCATTGAAGATCTGGGCTCTTTGAAGCACCATGGCCTTTTCTTACTGCCTCGTCCAGTGGTGAGTTTGTCAGATATGTCTGATTACCTATTCCATCCACTTAGTAGTTGACTGAAATAATGTTGTGGTTTGTTTCTTCTCCCCTCACCCCCCATGAAGATAACAAAGAGACATAGCATAAAACCTTTGCAGTCCTATAGATGTCATCTCTGTCCGTTTTGTTTTTCTGTTATAAAAATGAGGATTTTTCAAGGCCCTTTGCTTCTAGTGACAAAAAGAAAGGAAGATATTCTGGTAGCACTATGTGGCCTTTCCATTCTGAACTGTGAAGCAAACTCTTGAATTTTTAGTGATCTACAGCACTGTTTTCCTTTGGAGGATAATGTTTATTAGTTGCCAGTTAATTAAGGAGTCCACTGTACTCCAGGTGATACCAAGAAGTTCAGAGTTATAGATTATCTCATGTAGTCCTGCTATCAGCAGATTTCTGTTTTGGTGTTCATAGTAGCAAATGAGTTTTCCACATTGCTAGAGGAAACCCTAACGTACTAAAGTAATCCCTGGATTATCAATATGCAAAATAAAAATTAGTTTCATCAATACATCACTGTAGATAACAATGGGTCAGAAGAAAAATGTACATCAGCCCTTGGAATGGGATAAAAATCAGAGCTGACAGAGGAAAATCTTGCTCTTGGGAAATAGCAGTCCTGAGGAAGGAAATGGGATCAAAAAGGTGAATCAAATGGCCTTTCAGTATCTGGAGGCAAGGGTTTAGGATTATGGAGCAGAGAAGCACTGGAAATCTAATGAGAAAAAGTTTTTGCTAGATGAGAAATGCTGATGACAACAGCTGAGTTGAAAAATGCCAGTGAAATTACTTTTCCTAGAATTCATAACATACATTATTTTCTAGCACACTGCTGTACTCCTTGATGTATGATTAAAATAATTACTAAAGAAACTAATTATGACTAGTTCCACAGGTTGCAGTAATTGCAATTGCAGGTATAGGGGCTATCTAGTCTGAATGACATAAATCAGCTTTTGTGCTGAGTGTTGTTGGAAATAAGCTCTTAGGGCACCTTCAGTACCTTGGATCTAGTTCCAAGAGATCTTTTTGTAAAATGTAAAGTGTAGTTATCCTTTGGGACTAACTTGATGAGCAATCTGCATGACAGGAGAAGCATTTTTTACTAACAGAATATTTGGGTTTAGAAAAAACAAGTCCAAACTATTCATTTCACAGTCTGACTTTGGGATGCCCGTTGTTTGATCTTGATCTGCTACTCTAAACAACAGTTCTGCTACATTTGGTGATCAAAATTAAGAACTTAGAAAACTTATAGAAAATTTTCTTATATATATATTTTTTGTTTTATTTCTTCCTTACTCAGATCTAAAATTACTTGCCTTTTAGATAGATTAGTGTGGAGGTTTCAGTCTTAATATGCTGGTTCTGGACATTTTGAGAGCCCCTAAAATCTGCAAAAGTTTCTGAAGGATGAGACGCTCCAGATGTCCTTAGCAATATTTAAATATAGGAAAAATACAACCATGAGAGCCTTGTAGGTTTTAGTATATACTGGATATAATGTATTTTTTTTAAGCCAAACAAATATCCCAAAATAAAAACTGTAAGAGTTTTGTTATGACGCAATTGCTACAAATCGAGTGCCATTCCACAACTACTTGAGTAGTTTGTTGAATGTATCAATCACACTTTGCAATCTACGTGTCTACATGCACAGAAGTTATTTGAATTCTGATCTTAGCAGAATAATTCCAGTTATGTCCCTTTCCAGAGACAAATTACTGTAATCCAAGATGAGTTATTGTGCTTGACAGCAGCTCACTTCCACCCCATACCTAAAGACATAATTTGAGACTTCTGATCTAAATTGAATCCTTAATAGCTTGTCACACTTGCTATAAATAAATTTCCTTAAAGGCCAGCTAATATAATTATTTTAATTAGGAAATAGTTTTCGTATGATTGCAGTCCCTTGTTCTATTAATTGCTCATCACTGACAGAACTGACTCTATTTTTCCATAGTCTTCAGTGCTATCACTTTTCTGCTTTTCTCTTCTTGCTCCATGTACATCAGCTACCTTCTCAAACTTACAGGCAAGTGGAAATGGACTTGTAGCCATGCTGGCTGCATAGATTTTTTTTTTTTCCCTTGATCTCAGCTCTTAGCAGTGGATTTTCAGCTGCTGGTTTCTTTTTTTACCATATTCTTACTTCTTGTTCTTTCCTGTGTTTACAATTTCAGTTATAAAAATGGACTGGTAAAAAAATAAACTTTCTCCCCTTGCCTCAAACCTGTACGTTACTGCTCTTCAGGTGGACCTACTTTCTGTGCCTTCCGTTTGCAATTCTTGGTTTTCTCAGGAGAGGCCATAGGATGAACTGCTCTTCGCCCTCTGCTTCAAGTACTATGCCCCAACCCCCCGTGGATTGTTTTTACATAATCTTTTGTTCACAGAGTCTTATTGCCTTGTGTACTGTCAAACAGTGTTGAGCCAAAAGGGTTCGAAAATGACTGGCCTGGAAGTGCTTTAGATGTGGCAGCAGTGTAGTTGTTCCAGAGGTGATAATATTAGTTATCAGCTATACCACTGGTGTCCACCCTTATGTACTTCAGGACAAAGGGTTGTATCAATATCTGCACCTACACAGGTACTTTATCCTGTCACATTTCTAATGGGAGATTGGGGTGCGGAATGGACCAAAGGGAAATTGCTTTCCGTGGAAGTTCATGCCGTATTGTCGATTGATATTGTAGATTATTTTTGCCCAAGTTTGTTAGTAAGGCAATTGGTGAGAAAGTGACTATAGATACCAGTCAGCATTGTAGTTTCAGTCCTGAAAGTCCATATGGGTTTCTTTTTCATGTTTAAGAAGAAAGGGTTTAGTTTGTTTCCTGCTTGATTCTGATCCCCTTGATGTTTCCAGAGGCAGTCCTTGTATTGCTGGGATACTTTTACTTTCTGCTTATTTGAATTTATTTTAAATTAAGGTAATTAATGATAGTAAATTATGTATTAGGGGGGAGGGCATGGGGGGCAGGGCATGAAGGTGACCCATTTCTGGGAAGGGAGAATCTGAAAATAACCTTGAGGCTTTAAGAAGGAAAAGTTTAATCAGTTTTTATAATTAATGAATGTTCATGCTCCAGCAGAATTTCCCACAGGGCACTTCTAGTTCAGATTTTGGAGCTCTCTTTGCATCTTGTATAAGAGTAATATGCTTGCTGTGGCTTTTATTTAATTTATGAAAAAGAAATTTCAGCACATGAAAAGAGGTAGAAATTTCTGGGATGTCTGTATAAAAGTGTGAGTGCACACAGAGGAATGAAGGGTGCTGATGTGTATTTTGAAAAGGTTATTGTCATCAACTCCCTTGTGCTGTATAGTTTCTGTAGAGAAACACTGAAAGAGCTCACTGCCTTACCTGTGTGCTCCAAAGCTTTTCCCTCTAAGTGGAACATTGAGTGAAATTAGTACAGAGACATGAAAGCTTATTTTCTTGTTCTCTTATTAGGAAAAAACTCCAAACTGCTAAATATGTGTGCATAGGGATCGGAAAGGACGAAGATAGTAGGTTTACTTGAAGAAAGCTGTTTTTTTCAGAACAGCTAATTGTTGCTTTAACTCGAATTGCTGTCAGTGGTAAAGCAGACATTTAGGTCTGTATTTATGGAGTTTAGCTTATTTTTATGGTTCTACAAGACTCATGTGGAGCTACTTAAAAGTCTTTGAGACTATGGACCAAAGAAGGAAAAATGAATGGAACTCCAGAATGTGCAAGTTGAGTCAAACTGAGCATACTCACTGTCATACTCATCACAACTTTTTCCATGAATTTCCATGTCCAAATATTCTTTAACTGTGCAACCTGGTTATTATTTGAATGAAATTTGATTGCAGTATTTCTTACTTGTTTGATTTTCTTGTTTGCTGGACTTTGAGAGGGGATTATGTCCCCGTTGCTTAGTATTTCTGAAGCAAGAAAGTATTCTTTCCCCCTAATCATATATCTCTATCACGTACACAAATTAAGTGGTTTTCCAGCTTTTATTATTATTTTATTCTATTCTTGTCTCAAGCAAATAATGAGAAATGAGGAAGCCTAGTAGTTACAGTATGGTATCGAGCATGAAAGACCTCAGTTAAAACTTCTGTGATGTCACAGGCTTCTTGGTTGACACTGGGGAGATCTCAGTGGGTTGGTGGTTCCTTGGCAGTTGAGTAATACTAGGATCTTATTGCAGTTCTGCAAAAAAGTTATGAAGAACTGTAGTCACACTGTAACAGAGGCCTTCCTAATGGCCCCCCAAAATAGAATTTATCTGATATTTGGGCAAGTAATTGATAGTGGAAACACTGCTTCCAATTTGCTCCTCCTTGTTATCTGATAACAACTCCTTAGAACAAGTTAATTTGCATCTACACTAGACTGAATGGATGGCATTTGTGCAGGAGAATGTTTATATCCCTGATGTGAAATGTGAACTTGAATAAAGCTCCTCATTTGCTTATAGCAGTACACCGTCCTTTGGAAATCGTTATAGAATGCTTTTAGTAAGTTTGCAAGATGATGTTAATTACCACCAATTGGCCTCTTGAGGTAGTTGTATCTCCCTGGGTGTTTTTTTTTTCTTTTTTGGTGTAATTTAAGTCACTGATAAGCTTATCTGGGTTTCTACATCTCGATGCTTGATGTTCCCGTTCTCTCCTTGACTGGCAGCTAAAGATAAGATTGATGACAAAGATAGTGATGGGCTGGCAGTAAGGATGTTAGGATTACATTGTTGTCAGGAGTCAGAACTGAGGAAGGAGTACAGTCCACTCACTGATTCACTGTGAGCAAATCTGAACACAGCTAAATTCACTTAAAAAAAAAATTGGAGGAAGAAAGTGGATTTTCTTTCTAATAAGCTTCAAAATAATTAACACATTGTAAATAATGCATAGGCTGTGGTTTGTTTAATTGGGTTCAATTTTTTAATTCATTTGCTGTAATCAAGAAATACTATGCTGAGTGTTTCTAAAATCCCCAGATGCAGAGAAGTTTCTGAAAGGTAGATCCTTGCTAGGAAGGGACAAATATTGATCAGACAATATATGTTATTTTGTGGTTACTTTAATTTCATAAACTACAGAAAGGAAAAAAGATAATTCTTAGGCTTGGTCTAACTCTCATTTTATTACCAGTAACCATGTCTTATCTTTACTGTAATATGTAGGCTATGTTAGTAACTTTTTATATTTCATAATCTGATTTTTCCCCCCTGTTAACAATGATTTTAATTAAGTGTTCCACAAGAGGACGAGTCTCATTTTAAAAGTGACCCAATACCTTAATAGTTTCGTAACAAACCATTTTCTGCATCTCCACTGTTGGGTTTCAGAAAACACTGCATCACTTTCTGTGATCTTACTGTCGGCAGCCCCTGCATTCCTGGCAGCCGTGGGGATCGCTGTCGGAGCTGGGCAGCTGCCAGTGGCCCTTCCTGGGCACGGCCTCGCAGGTGTTCTCAGCGTGCACCCGCTCTCCCGGTCCGTCTGCGGACATTGCCAATAGATTTTGATTGCTCTGCTCCATTTTCCATATTTCATTTCCTTTTCCAATGCTCTTTTTTTCTTCTGCCTCTGTACTGTAATGATGACAGTGTGATAACTTTTGTGAAGGATAATTTGGGGAAAGTCGGTGCGGGAGCAAGTTCGTGGCTGCTCGTGCTGGGCCAGATCTGCAAAATAAAAATTGGCCAAGAATCAGAGTATATTCTTGTTCAACGAGTCTGTGATTTACCACCTAATCAGTCATAAAGCAATTGCCTTCTTTTGGTGTTGCTAACCTGTATACTCCCCCTTTGCTAACTTAATAAACTCCCTTTTTGCTTAAGAGAATGTGAAATCTACACATATGAAAAATAAGGTATTTTATAACTTCCATATTATTATTTGATTTCTATTATGGGTCAGGATGCTCACAGCATACAATGTTAATTACACATTTTCAGGATATATTCTGACTCTCATGATTTTTTTTCCTCCTGAAGTACTATGCTAAATGAAGAGTAACAGTTAGGGTTTATTTTTTACAAAGGGGAATCAGTAATTGAATCTTGTCTAAGTTTTTAAATTCTTCATGTGAAGTGAAATAAAGCCATGATGAAATGCTTTGATTTTTATTCTAAAGGAAAATTAAAGAAACACCAGAAAACAGAGTCTAAAAGAGTTTTGCTAAAAAACTGCTAGTAAGTAACTGGAAAGAATTGTTATGAGAGAATAGAAATGGTAATGAGAAGACAGGAAGGCTGGGAAAATAAGACTGATTTTTAGGGAGGGAACTATCTCATTTTTATCATTAGCCTAATTAAACTTATTATAGCATCACTAGTAGTATTTTTATTTTAGAATAAACATGCTTCGTCTGCGCTATCCATTAGAACTTGATTTCTAATCACTGTCATTCCATGGACATCATGAGAAGAAAGCAAGAGACACAAAATCTGTGGATATTTTACTTTCATTTGCTTACTTATATTACCATTTCTTCTGTGAGATGTACCCTTTCTTCCAGGCTTGTTAGAAGGTTTCCTGTTAGCTAGAATTTCTCTTCACAGTCTCCTTCACTATAGCAATAGTTGGGCAGTTGGGCAAAAGTAATAGCTTATGTCTTCTTTTTTTAAGCTCAGTCACAAAATTCCAAGTCAGTTTTGTGTTGGAGCTCAGTCTCCAGACAGCCTTTTCACATAAAACCAGCGTCTAACGGGATGTGGGCTAGTAGGGAAGATAACCTGAACATTGTGGTTTAAGGTTGCCACTTTAAGGGATTCTCAATATTTATCCTTCATCATCTTGACATTTTTGATATTCTGAACTTTTGGAACAAGATTATTTTTGTATCGGTTTCAGTTTGATGTAGAGAAAGTGATTTCTGAACACAGAGAAGCCTTGGTTCTATTTCCTTTGTGTAACTGACCTCCTGCAAGTCAAAATTACTGCTTGAGTTTATTTGGAGCTATTAAGGATCAGCAGTCTTTAAGTACTATTGCCTGCGAATGTTGACTATTGCTGGAGGACACTTTAACCTTCTGCTAGTCATAAATGGCTCAGCATTAAGAAAACATCTGAACATATACGTAAAAGAGGGATTTGGCCACTATGAAGTTACATAGCATTTCAATTCCTGCATGGAGATGTCATAAAATAAATCTGGTTTTAGAGGCAAAGTGACAGTGCTTTAGCAATGTAAATGACAATTATTAATGTAACAGTACTTATTCACAGAAGAATTAACTTCAAATATTGTTTCATTTAGACAAAATCTGCAGGGAGCTCATCTGATTTCTCATGATAGTTTATTTTGTCATTGTAGTTTCTAAATTCCATTGCTTCCTTTAGCCCTTATAAAGTCTATATTGTTGTGTACGTCCCCTGTGCTCACTGAATTGAAAAGTAATTTTCAAAAATCAATGTATAATTATTATTTTTAAAATTAGATACAGCTAATCTGTGTAAGTAAATGATGCATATCATGCTAACACTCATAAGGCATGACATGAAAAGCTGGTAAGCATGCCACTACTAAGAATTTAATGCCTGCATTTCCCCCTTTCTCTAGTAATAGATTATCTCTACTATTAATTGACCTCAGATTTAGTAAATTGTTCTCAGTTCCATGTGAATCTTAATGAGTTGAAGAAATCAAAATACCTTTCTTCTTACATAATCTATGCCATTATTCCAATGTTAAAACCCCTACCAATATAACAGAAAAGAGATAAGGCTTTTATGATTCCACAGGCAGCCATGGTATAGACAGAGAGGTTTGAAATATCCCTAGAGTTATTCCACTCCTCACACATGAGGAGTGCTTCCCAGCATTCTGTATCGATCTATGTGTGCTGGCAACACCAAAACAAATACAGCGAAAAGCTCAAATACAAGTGATCCTGAGCACCTTTCTAAGGTGCAGAAAGTTCTGGTCCTCATAACCAATTTGACCATCTATTTTAGTGTGGCTGAATGCAAATTCTTTTTCCTTTATCTTCTCTTTGAAAAATTGCTTATAATGTGGTAATTTTCTATCATATTTTTTCAACAAAACCCAACTTGTTCCAACACTTCTGCAGGGAGCTTGCTGTTTGAACTGAAATTTAATTGATAAAATGCACGCACATTAAATCAGAAAGTCTGTGTATTCATCCACTTGTATTATTGATTCTTAACTTTCTGGAAAAGATCTTATATCAGAGCTCTGATTAGCAAGGAAAGCTACTTCTGTCTGCTCAGCAGACAGTATGTCACAGAAGCAGTCCATCTGTGACTAAGAATTACTTACAAATGGAGTACAGGAGTTGCTAATGGCTTAAGGAATATAGAAAATGGATATAGTGATGGATATGTCTACATGGTATGCTCAGTGGAAAGGCAATATTCTACATCCTTTCTTGTGCAAGGATAAGAATTTTGCAAGAATCTTTTTCTGAAATTCCTAGATGAGTTTAGTCTGAGGGGATAGGGAGGGACAGAAGGCTGAGATACTGAGAACTCACCATTTGCAGACTTACCTCAACATCTGAGTCTCTAAAAATTCCCATTTCTCCGTTTTGAATCCTAATTTGTCTCTGCTGGATGTTTGCTGCTTTGGATGGCACGCTGGAGCGTGCCAGTC
This sequence comes from Sakesphorus luctuosus, assembly GCA_013396695.1. Classification (NCBI taxonomy): domain Eukaryota; kingdom Metazoa; phylum Chordata; class Aves; order Passeriformes; family Thamnophilidae; genus Sakesphorus; species Sakesphorus luctuosus. Next base: position 1,656,889 of record VWZD01008777.1, read on the forward strand.
ACATCACCAGGTGGCTCTAATTGAATGAGACGGTTCCAGTCCTAGCCCCCTTCTAAGGAATTCTGGCAGCCATTTCAGAACATAATTTCTATCTATTTTTATATTTAGTTTGTATGAAAGCTGTGAGATACCTGCAAAATGGAAGGGACTTTGATCCTGTCTCACTTGAAATATTTATATGGAAATAAAAATGGTTTTTAGAGCTTCTGAATCACAGAAGCCAAGATCTCAGTGGGATGCCAATTAAATCTCTCTTGACTTGCTTTCCTGTTTGCCATTTGCCCTTGTTTATGTGGACAATACAGGTACACATGCTGCTTGGTGAATAAGCACTGTTATTTTATTTATTGTGGAACATACATAAATTATTCTGTAGTTAGAAGTATCAGAGGTGACCAAAAAATAACTTCATAAAATTTGTGATCACATTTTTCAACCTGAATATATTCTCACTGCTGCTAATAACAATTTCTTCTGTGACTTTTAATATGTGAAATTAACCTATAATTCTAGGTTAATGCCCATGCTTAGAAATTTGGCAGTCCCTTTCATTTATCACTTTATAAGCTTGCATACTATTTCAAGATTTTAGAAAGCTTAATGACATTTCTAGCTATCTCACTGCTATGGTGCACATTGATTCTGCATAAGTGTTGTTGATTTTTTGCTTAAGACTTTTCCATCTAAGTCATCTTGCAAAATTGTAGGAAGGTTTATTTCTGTATTCTGTTTTGATAACGTTCTGTTGGGCTGGTTCTAGAGGATTAATTTCCATTCAGTCACTAAGTCAACTGTTCAATCATAGTCCTTGTATCACACTGTCAGAAAGTCTGCCGTGGTAGCTAGATGATTATTCTGTTTTGCTTTTGCCTTGTTACTTCTCCTTATGAAATCTGTAGATACTTCAAACAAATCAGCTGCAAACATACATTGGTCATCTTTTCATCTTGGTTCTTAAGTAATTCTTTCAACTGATTGAGGATTTGAACATTTTTCTCTGAAGTTCCATTCGCTTTGACCTGAGAGAAAAAAATATTTACAGCTTAAAAAACCAAAATCAAAACAAACAAACACCACCCCAGTCACCACCACCACCAAATAGACTCATAAATGATTAACAATTTTCTAAGGTGCCTAACTCCTTTTTTTTTACTGGAAGGCATGTGCTTAGCAGCTTCCACTTCTGGAAAAAATCTCAACCATTTAAGGCAGTGCAGATTAAAAACTCAAAACTTCAACATATCTCTAATGGTAATTGTTTCACAAATCTTAACTAGTGTTGTAACTGACCAGGTCTATCACCTCTGGAATTTTCTGGAATTTAGTTCTGTAATGTTCGAGTTTTATCAAATAACAAGAGGATCTTAGCTAAAGAAAATGAAGGTTTTGGTTCCTTTGAAAGTGGCAAAGCACTGATGGTGTTGCCAAACACTTAAAATGTACTTCAGCATTAGCACTGAGCTTCCTGTGAGTTAGATTCATGCTCTACACTGTCAGTTTTACTTGGTGATAAAATAACTATACCTTTGAAGACAGATCTTCAGGCAGTTCCGCTAGAAATGGCTGGGAAATGCCCTACAGCTTGGAAACCAGGTCCTTCTGATACAGCAATAAATGGTGACAGTTTCAAAACTGGAAAACTCATTAGACATAATTCTGTTATGAAAAAGACATAGTCTTGACTTGTGTAAGCTCATGTGTTAACACAGATGGAGTGAATTTTGAATTAAGGTAGTGCAGTTGATAGGATTTAAATGTGTGAAGGCAAAGATCTTTTCCCTACTAATTAGTTTTAAAATTAAAAAAGGCTTTGTTTGACAGTGTTCTATTGATTACTGGAAATCCTGAAATAGGAATTTATTTTTTTTCCAGTAGAGAGCAAGCTTATGTAAGAAAAAATAAGCAGGGAATAAATAATCCTCAACCCCATAAGGCTGATACACAAGTGAAAAGAATTTTTATAATATTCCACTTCTATAATATTCTACACTTTGCTCAAGACCTCTGATCCAAAACATCAAGTTTTATGTGATTTGTTTGTGAAGTATTAAGAAAAATACATGCCATATTGATCCTTTAGAGGAAAGCAATTGCAAAAAACAAACTGTGTTTTAAATCAAATATTAGTCTGTGAGAACACATGGTGGAAGCTGCGTATGTGAAGTGAGGTGTGAGTGGGTTTCTGGTAGGTTTTTATTTTTGGCCTGTCTGGCAGCAACACTTAACTACCTTTCAGAGAACTTTGTTTAGAAATGATTGCATTTCATAAGCTATCAAATTTGAAAAACTAGGAGTGTTAAAAGGAGTTTTTATTTTGTGATGGATAACCCATATAATGTCCAGTGGTTTGCCTTTAGTTCTATCATTTATTTAAATGTGCAATAAATGTTCATTAATGAAGCCTTATCTAACAAGAGTTTTAGTTGTATTTCTGAATTGAATGGTAATTTATATCTATATGAACTCTGAAAAGCAATAACGAATGTTTTAATTTCTGCTGTGCTCTGTAAATTAAATTGCATTTATGGTGAAAGGCACATAATAGTTTACATTTATTTCATATCCAGGGATCCTTTTTTTAGCCACTAGACATAAATCAAGATAATAGCAAGAACATTGACAAAGTTAACTGTAAAAGATGAGGCCCTGCTCTAATCTTCATCATAGGAAAGTGGGTTTGAATTTTTTTTTTTTAAATTTCATTTCAAATCTTGAAACACCAATTGACAGATTTTATTCATTAAAAATCTTCCTGATGGAAAGTTCTGATTTTTGAAGATATTGCTAGCAAATATTTTTATTCTTAATCAGAAACCTGTATGTACTATATACCTTATCTTGCATCTTTTGGGCTTAAGTTGGCTTGCTCTTAAGCTGGTAATACAGAATTTAAAGAAAAAGTCAAACAGCAGTTCAGATTTATTCCTTGAAGTAATATTTCCTTGTGTTGAAGCCACAAAAGAATGAAAACTGAACGGATAGACAAAATCAGAATTACATGAATGAGATTACATGCCTGACCTAGTTTTCATAGACTGCACAGGCTTGAATGACTGAGGTAATAGTATTTAAAAAATACTTTCAAGTGTGTAGATATTATTTCATTTTTAAGTTTATTTTTTTTTTCAAATGCAATAGTTGTATAATGTTGTTAGGTTTATTTATTATATGTTGAAGCCATTAATTTTGAATATGCTATCTATGAAATAGTCCTCTTACTGCATGGAAGAACATCTCTGTGTTCTTTTAATAGCCAGATTTAAGAATGATATACGACTAGATGCATTGGTCAATACTGTAGCTGAGGCCTTTACACTCCTTGATATTACCAGTGAAGAATGAAATAATCATTTCATTGCCTAGCCAGGCAGTAATGGACATTACTCCAAAGAGTACCAGAAAAAATTAATCAAACCCCAAAGAAATAATGTAGTTAGTCCTTGTTACTGGTGTTATGATACTATTTTTAAAAGTTAAGCTTATTGAGGCCAGAAGGTTTACAGACCTGTTGGAACTTATTTTACTACCTTGACTTGTAAAGACTGCTTTATATGCAAACCCAGGGCTGCTGCTGAGTATGCTTATTCTTCGTTTCTTTTAAAATTTTATTGGCATTACTCCTCATTTACACGGCTATTAGACACATAATAATGTTCTAGAAAATATATGTAATGCCAGAAATCTAAACTTGAATAAACTGAAAACTGGGACATATCTTTCACAAATAATGGTATGGTTTGAGGATATTTTATCATTTTTTTGGTGACTGTTGGAAGAATGGACCTAATGTAAGAGATAATAATTTGCAATTATGTGAGTGCCCAGAGCTGCTAAAGCAAACTTTTATGTTAGGAGGTGTTCCATAACCAGTGAGCATCTGAGCCAGAAAAAACGTCGTTGTATCATTATACTTAGTTCTATGCCTCTGGTTGCGAGGAACATGAAATGTCAGATGGTTTCAATATACGTATGTAAGCACCTGCATGAGTGGCATTGTTTTAAGATTTGAACCTTTTGACATGGAAAAAAAAGAGAAGCAAGTGGTGAAATAGTAGATTAAATAATAAAAATGTTCCAGGTTTCCATGATAATTTTGCTAATAAGCAATAAAGAAAAGCAAAAGCAGGACGAAATAACATAGTGAATGGGGAATGTTTGGATGTCAATTAGTTGTCAGTTGTGATAGTTTCCTGCTCTGAAGGGGTTTGCACTTTCAGAGTCTCTCACTTATTTGAGTGTTTGGTGTTTTTAAAATCTTACAAAGGGACAGGTATATGTAGTAATATACTTTTAAATTGATCCGGTTTTCAAAAGCTCTGATCATGGTTGCAGATCTCAGAGTGAGTTAGTACACACAAGGTTTGATAGTCTTTCAGTTTAGGAAAGAAAATCAAATGCTACCTGCTGTCTAATGTGGGACATTTGTCTTGCCTATGTCAACTGAAATTCTAAGTAGAATTTATTTGTCTGTGTTGTTTGGCTTCTTTTGTAGTCTTTGGATTATATTTCTATGCACTTTTTTAATGGGTGATTTTTATATAGGCATCAGGAATACATTTTTTAATGTCATTTCATTATTTTAGAGAATGCTGGATTAAAAATTATTAGGAGCATTGAGGCTAGCATTGGCCCACCAGAGCAGAGGACAAAAGAGAACATTTAAAGGATCATATTATACTGTCATTTTATACTTGTATATGGATCCATGGATTTTTTTTCCTGAGGAGTTATAATTTATTTCCTAAAATGTGACTGAACATGGTTCTTAGGTTTTAGCTGTATTTTCCATCAAACAGCACTTTCCTGGAAATGCCATTAAAATTGCAAAAAGAACAGCTGAGAAAAGCTACCTCACCTAAACCTGTTTCTGAGAAAACCTCTATAGAAGACAGCAGCGTTATGCATTTCTGTAGTATTTAAATAAGAAAAGGTCTGGAGTTGGTTCATTTCTTTGTAGGAGTTCTTGGTGAGTTTTATAGCTAAGAAACCATTACAGCTGCCTTTTGATTTGTCTCCAAGCATATGGGAATTTTTTACTGAAAAGAAATTAATGGTTAAGTTAGTATTAGTCAAATTCTCTTGATTCCATTCTGTGCTATCTTCTAACCACTCACATTTTTTTAAAAGTAGCATATCTTAAAGCAATTGAAGTAATTTCCCCTCTTGGAACCCACCCCTGAATTTCTGTTTCCCTCAAGTCAGTGTCATTGGGAAGTGTTTGAACTCCCTTGTGTTCCATTTTTGTTGTTCCTGAAACAGGAATAATGCATATCTGAGAGCAATCTCTGACTTTCTAATGGGTTAGTTTTCATATGCCTACCTGAGGACAGTATGTACGGCAGTGGTACACAGGGTCCAAGGCATGTTATTTGGTGGGAAATGGCAGTGTTGCCAGGAAGATGTTTTGATGTAAGTTGCTGTAGGTTTCTTGCATTTGTGTATTATTTGTGGAAAATTGTATGTAAAGGTTGTATTTTGGTTCATCTTTCTCTCAGGGTTTTCAATCTTGTGCATTTTCAGATTATATAATGTTAGCAGCCCTTGTTATTTTTTATCAGAGAATCGCCATAGAGACATCATTTTACCTTCTGGTGCTATGTGAACGCATCAGTATGTCATCTTTCACTTAAAATAAAAAAACATGTACTTTTAGTATTTTTGAATCTGATTTTTCAAAAAGTAAACGATTTAACATGCTAAAAAATAGAAAAATCTGAGTTTGCATGTGCAAGAAGAAATGAACTATTATCTTCATGGTATCCTAAGCAGTTTGAATAAGCAGGACCAAGTCTTTTAATACCTCATCTCTCCTGTCTTATATACTTGAAAGGATGGTATTTTCACATATCTAACACATTTTGTTGCCAGAAACAGGCTTTGAATTTGCAAAAGTAGTGCATGTGATTTTTGGCTTTTAACTGCCATCTCCTCCTCCGTCATATTTGTGTTATAATTCTTGTAAGGGAATTTCAATTTCAGTTAACTTTATGAACAAAATCCCAGGATAATAGTATTCATTCATTTCTTCTAGTGAATTTTGTGATTAAAATGCAGTACAGCTGTTTTGTTGTATTAAATGTAACACTGTGCAATAAAATGCTTTTTATGTCAAAATTATACTGCTATGACTTACTTAGCCCTTAAAATGTAGCACAACTGGTTATTATTTTATTGGACAGTATTAGCTGCACAGACTTTTCATGATTGCATCAGAACCTATAGAAGGTTCTGAAAATAAGAAATGTAAATTACAGCAAACCTACCCATACGTGGAATGAAAGGAGCCGAGTAGTGTCCTTTTCTGTCACTCAGAATTTTCCTCCAACTTGTGCTTTATATGGTGAAATTGTCCTAACTTGACTTCTGTGAACGAGCAATTTTCGGTTTTGAAAAGTTCAAATGTCAGAGTATTGGAGGGACAAATGGGATGAGATAGGATTTAAATGATCTCCCGCACCCCTCAAATCTCAATAAAGACAGCTGAAATGTTGAATTATTACAGTTTGACATAAAAATAGCTCTGGTTGCTAGGCAATGATGAAGACTTGTTCTATAGGAAACCAGATTTGTGTTGCCCAGGATCTAAAATTGTATGCCTCTGTGTGTGTGTGTTTATTTTTATGTATAGGAATGCATGTCTGTGTATACATATATATATATATATTTTATAAATTCACAAATAAGTATGAACTTGAAAATTTGCCCTTTTTTTTTTATTTCTTAGGTTTCATATGTGAGTATAGCAATGATGTACTCATTCCAGTTCCTGTCGCTCTTGACATATATGGAGTGCATCAGTTCTCCTAATTTTTGTTTCTTATTTGCATCTCCTGTTTACTGTCTGGCTTTTAGATTTGCTCCTTAATTATGCAAAAATCTCTCCTCCTCAAAATTAAAACAATCAGAAAAAAACCAAGATAAAAAGGGAGACATTTCCCTTTAAAAATATTGGAATGCAAAGGTTCTTTCACAAGTACAATATTGTAGATAGTTCCTGGTATATCACTGATGTAAGAACAGAATCTTTTTATAATATTTTAGTGGAAATAAAGATGTATTTGAATTAGACCAGTAGGATTTTTCTCCTTAGACTTGCTTTTCAATTTCATTGTTTGTTCTTGATTTCACAACCATTCATTTTTTATTGTTTTTGTATGATACACTATTATGTAATTATCATGAATTTGACAGATTTCAAAATTTTTCATCTCCTTTGACTCCCCTTAAAGGAAACATTAAAACCTTTGCTTTCACTTCACTGTGTTCAAATAATTCAAGGACCAACCAAAGCTTCAGTTTTTTCAGCCCCCCCCCCTTAGACAATCCCACAGTGCTGTATCTTCATCTCAGACAGTCCTTAGAGCCAGGTAGGTCTAAATTAGCTACGGCAGCAATACTTGCTGTTCCTAGAAGGAGTCCTAATCTCAGCTTGAATTGGGAAGTTCAGTCATGCACATGGAACAGTGTGGTATCTTCAGTGTTTTTTTCTCTATCTGCTGAGAAATGTGATGCTGGTACTCACTTTCAGTTTTTTTTGGAAGGGCTCAGCCGTGTGAACCCTCTCCTCCAACCTAAATATTCTACAAGCACAACAAATCATAAAAGGATTTCTGTAAATAGCAAAATTAAAATTCCTTTTGACCATACTGAATAAGCCAAGAGCATATATAAATTTGGCTTGGCAATGGCAAGAATAAGAGCTAAAATAGAGAAATGTTTTAGACTTCAAGAAAGGGAAGCATAACAATGGGTGAGGAGTGTGTCAAACATTGCAAAGGGGTGGAATACATATTTATCAGCCTATTTGAACAGTGTAATAGAGCTTCAGTTTCATCTGCTGCTATAAAGAAGCAGTTTCGGAGCGTGAAATTAGCAGTCAAGTAATACATATGCCATAGCCAAAAGCAAAACAATTAGCTGCACGAATCCACAGTTTATCTACTGATTCTATTGCGTTTTCAGCTCCAAACTTGATGCTTTTTCACTCACTGAGCAGCAAAGGCAGTAAACAAAACTCATTTGTTGAAAAAGAAGTAGTATTCTAGCCTGCAGCAGCAACTCAGCCTTGTAACTTTAGTGGGCAATATGGTGCATGTAGCATCTGTAGTGAGTGGTAAACTTGTGGTTCTGCACTGCAGACTAAAACAGATGAACTCCTGTTAAAATCAGCTGGAACTTTGTACTCCAAAATGGATGTGCATTTGTGTATCTCTTAGAGGAAACCATTCAGAAAGCTGGATTCTGTATTCAAGACTAAAGCTTATGAGCACTGCTTTTGGGTCAGGATTGGGTTTTGTGGCCTTTAAGATGAAAAAGAGTTATAGTTTAATGTGAACTAGAAACATGTTGCTCTTATGCACTGTTGGATTTTGTACAGTATCAACATATGTGAAAAACCCAATTTGAGTCCATTCTGTACCTCCTGGTAAAATCAAATCAACAGAAAGTTGTGATAATGGGTAAAGAAAATGCACTTTTTTGATTGCAAAACCTCTGTTATACAGTAATAGTTACAAAAACAAATAAATTAAGGTCAGCGGTAAAAAATTTGCTCAAATGTTATATATTAAGTAAGGAACTCAAAGTTTTTGGTATGGTTCCAGCACAGTCATTTTGCTACTGTAATAAGGTGCACAGCATGCACTGGAGCTCAGGTAATAACCATTTGTAGTTTAAAGATGGTCCCTGTAGCCATGTTTTTGTGCTGTTTCTTTGCTCTTGTGGGCACTTACATGGTAGCATCCAATGTTCTGTGAGAACAGGCATGTATGGATGACAAGTTTTAAGCTCTGGTTTTCAAATCCTCATGGAATGGGGTTTTAATTCTGGGAATTTAACCTGTAGTCAGTAGTAGCAATTAATTCAGGTAGAAAGGATCTTCATTTGGTGTATCGTGGTAACAGCCAGCTGTCCCTCAATTACAGAATTACACTTTCTATTTTAGCCTTTTGATAACTAAGTTAGAGAATGTTTCCCCTAATGTTTGTCTAAAGACAATTTGAAGAAGAAGCGTGGCAAAAAGTAGAATGGCAAATGAGGAAAAGGAGCATCAGGTTCAATGAACTTCTCATGTGACTTTTTAAAGTGATCAGGCGTGGGTATTTCCATTCTGTATCCTTTTTGCCCCCCAAGATGTAACAATGAAGCAAATGTTAAAACATTCAAATCATGAATGTGTTACAGGCTGGATTTATTTCATAGGCTTTAAGTCACATTTTTTTTTTCAATGTTTTGTCTTTCTTTTTGTCTTTAGCTGTTTTTGCTGCTACCTATAAGCTAGCTAATACAAAGAGGACATTCCTTGACACAGCCACAAGCCAGTGAGTCTCCTTGAATTAGGAGATGCTGCTTTCATAGACACCACAAGTCTCTGCAGTGTTGCAGTGCTCTGTATTTAATTCTAAATTATGGGCTTCTGCTTTCTAAACCTTTACATGGAGAAATAAAATTCTGTTTGGAATGCAAAGTCTTTTATTCTATCATCCATAAAGCTGAGTTTATTTTCTTCACAGACTGTAGTAACAGCTCTTTGGATAGAAAGAGAAGAACGTATAGTCCTTGGCATGGCAGGCGGGAATCCAGATTGATTTCAACTGCTGTATGCAGGAGTTTCTTAAACATGAGCTGAAGTAGCAATTCTATTTTTTGACTGGGATTTCTTTCAGATATATTTATCCTAAAAAAAAATGTTGTTCATGTGAAAATGGATCTCTTCATAATGACAATGTTTGCTTGGGTTTAGAATACTAGGATGTGTGGATGAAGTTACTTTTCTGATTTGTTCAGTCTTTCTGTATCTGGGAGCTGTCCATCTGCTCTTGTTTTATGACATTCCAAGACTGAGTTGGTGGTAGCAGTCACAAAAAATTAAGCAATGAACTAAATTGGTGTCTGTCTTCTAAATGGCAACTTTGTTGCAAGGTTTCTTATGATGAGACAAGGTCTGAACAAAACACTGCCAAAGCTTGGTTAGGAACTAGCTTGGATTTTATGATGACCATTTCCATTAAATGAAAGGGAAAAAAAAATGAGGGCATGCTAAATTTACAGTCCTGGGAAGTACTATGTTTTCTAGCCCAGTGGAAACTAATTAGAATAGATTATCAGAGGACCCAGTCTATAAGGAATGCATTTTATGTATACCCCAAGTAACATGAGGTTGTTTCTAAAAATGGTTTCAAGGACTCACAAAGGATTTCTCAGAAGTAAGTTTAAGTCCGTGTATGGTTTATTTAGCAAGGCAAAGGATTCTGCTTACATGCACCCTATGAGAGAGGAAGGTTGTTCCTTTCATTAGTGCTATGGCTTAAAGCATATACTCTGATATCACATCTGTATTTCCTTACAGGCTTTTTGCATGCCTTTCAGTTTCTCTGTACCTTCTTTTTCAACTTGGAAAAAAGGGTCAAATGACACTTCCCTGCTTTGTCTAAATAGTCTGAAAGCATATATTTTACAAATGGTGCTGAACCTAGCATGAAACCTTTTCGCTTTCAGGCAATGTAACTAATCAATCTCAAGTGTGCAAATGATATAGATGAGGCTGTCAAATTCCTGTGTTAAGTTCTTCCTAAAATTCTGCTTCCCTTTAAGGAGGGCACTTTGTTAGACCTCGAAGTCCCCATCTGTCCCTTAACTCTTTAGCTGTCTGGTCTCCAAATATTCCTTGGTAGTACATTAGGGTAAAAGTGCCAAATTATTTTGGTGTTAGGAAGTTGCTGTGTGCAAAAAACAGATTCAGTGCTTTGAGAGGAGCAGCTGTGTGAACATGAATGGTTTTTTCAGTTTCAGTTAATAGTAGTGGTGTTAATGTAGGTCAAGTTTACTCACAGGATTAGTGGAGTAATTTCAGTTTGAGGGGAAATACAATGGTATGAAGATACTTTTATGTTTTATTGCTTGTCTGGCAATATCCAAATCTGATTCTCTGAGGGAACTCTTGTTAGTTTCAGGATGTTTGCAACAGAGTAACAAAATAAAACATTTATTTTTAAACATCTATTTTTTCTTATGTAGTACTATATTTTTGCTTTGCCTTTGCTCAGTGTATATGAGGAAATTGTCAGTTTTATTTCTATTTATCTGTTGTCACTAGCATGTTATCCCTTACAATGTGCTGTTATAATTTGGATTTTTTGCTCATATCAAGGAAATATTTGTAGTATTTTTTATTCCTAGGTAAGGGTGAGTGTGTGTGTACATTCATCTTTATTGACACAGAAAATAAAATCAGGCTTCAAAGTATTTATCATGTTGTATTTTGTTGGTTTTTATTGATAGGAAAAAAAAATCTAAAATTTCATGTTATTTGTTTTGTACAGTTATGTGACCTATGATGAAGTACCAAACTTGGATACTTTTATTTGGTCTGGATACAAGTTCCCAGATAGAGGAAACTAAAGTTTAATTAAAACACAATAGTATGTCTTTAAGCTTATTTTGCCTCTAGATATACTCTGGTTTCTATTTTTAGAAAAGTTAAATGAATTTAGCACATACAAAATTAGCCAGCTCAGATCAGAGCAACCTGTCCTAAGAGGTTGGAGAAAGTAGTCTGCACTGGTTAATACATGTGTTTTCTAGATCCCAAGGCTGCTGTTCCCATTCCTGTTAATGGTATGACAGAATCCTCAGATTCCTGGTTTTTCGCATCCATCCAGCACAAAAAAATTGCATTGCTTGCTTGAACAGATTTCAGTTTGTTTTAACTGCTTCAAAAGTGTCAGCTGCTTGGCAGTTGCTCACCCTGAGCATAAAATTCTTCCTCCAGAACTGGCCATCCATTGGCTGATGGCAACCATTGGCGCCTGGGTGACTGTACCGTATCAACTGGGGCTATGGGCAGTCCCTGCTTGCGAGTGCCCATGGATGCTGCCAGGGGAATGTGTCCTTATGCAGGCATAAAATTATATTCTGAAAGAATAGCTCTTTACTTTTACATATTCCAAAACTCAAATGAAAGATCACATTTATGACAACAAAATAGCAGTTCTGATTACCTGTTTCTGACTAGGGAAGGGGGGTATACAAAGTAGAGAGCTAATTGCTGAAAACTGTAAAAAGTAAACACTTATTTAAAATAGATTTTATTGTCCAACCTTTCTTTAAAGACATAATTAGATGATATTATGTAGTAAAATTGGTATTTGCTAGGAAGGAAAAATTTTCCCCATTACATCTATCACACTAAAGACTTTTTTAATGTAGGTTTTTAACACTTTTCTGTTGTATTTTGAACAATTAAATTCAAACCACAATCAGTCAGCCAAACTAAAGTCATATTACAGATTCTGTCCATGTTTTAGGTCACAATTGGCTATTGCTGCCTTTTTTGCCTTTTTTTTGTTTGTTTGTTTAAATTGTTATTCAGTGAAGAAAGAAATAATGCACAACTAATTAAAAAAATTGTTCCCAAACTATATGAGTATTTTTGCACACGTTAATTAATGATATATATTTTAGTGAATTTGTCCATGTGAATTAAGTGTGCGTACTAGTGTAGTATACGTTATCAATCTTGAGAGAATATTTATCAAGTAGGCAATGAATAATGTTTCTGATTATTAATGGATGAACTTCTATTTGCTGGCTAACTTTATTCCCTCCCTTTAAGTCAGAGATGAAAGTGTCAAGAATGTGATAATGTGTTTGCTTTGCTCATGACTAGTTGAATGTAACATAAGTCTTATATTGTTACCTATTTTGATTGCACTGTCATTTCTTTTCTGAAATAATTTGTTCATAGACTCATAATACAGTTTGGGTTGTAAGGGACTTTAACCCAAACAAGATGTTTATTAGTGCTAGAAACAAATAAAAATAGGCAAACCAATTTTCTCAGCAAAAAAAAAAAAAGTGATGTTAAAACTAGTTACCCTTATTGCAGCCCTGTTACAGTAAGCAGAAACTTTTCAGTGAATCTTGTTAATAATAGATCCTTCCTAATGAGAAGCTAATGGAATATATATATATATATTTTATTTTGAATTTAAAATATCTGTTTCTTTTTGGTAAAACTAGATTTAAAACTTTTTATAGAATTATCTTAAAGACAGTTAATTTTAAAATTATTCTTACATAATAGATCATTTGACATTAATATTGCACGGTAAAAATGTCTCCAAGGTCATAGAGTGTGAATTAGCAGTACAGTTGATGGAACATGAGAACCATAGCTTGTAGTTTTAGATTGCTGGAAAGTGGTGGAGGAGGCACAGCACAATAGTCATGATATAAGGGGAATCATGGGAAGCTGAGGGTAACAGGTTTAGCTAAGCTAAGGAAAAGAAGTTTCCATGTGCTTCTGATAGAGAAAGAAGAGAGAGGTGTCTGTCCTTAACTCATCTTTCCTTTAACCCCTAATCCTGTGGGTATTCTTTGATCAGTTTATTTGTATTCGGAAAGCATACTATAAACCTTCTCATTCTTTCACTGTACATTGCTGACTTTAAAAAAACCCCAAAAACAACAAGCAATGAAAAAAAAGCAAAACCAAACACACACACAGACATATCTAAACCAACAACCCAACAAAATTGCCCCACCATATGGAGTAATTTATAGAGCCATATGCTTTGTCCTGTCCTGGAGGAATGTGTCTTTATAGTTTCTGGCCAGCTCCTTAGTTCTTATGAATCAATACACCTTTATTATCTCTGTCACTGACTTGGAAATTCCTTTAGTTTAAAAAAAACCACAAACAACCAAGCCAGTCAACAGAAACCCTCCCATTTTTGTTCTGCTAGTAACTAGGTTGCTACCCTATATATTCTAATAATTAGTACTAAACTTTGATTAGAGCACCTGGAACTTATTTGTTGGTGATGCTCTATCATCACATTGTAAAGGAAGTGGGTGTTTTAACAAGCTACGTTTTGATTGCAAAGAAACATAGAAAAAGGGAGAAATATTGGCACTATGCTCTAGAGAAAAGTCTGCATGAAAGCCTTTATTTTTTTTATCTTTAGGGACATCTGCATATTTTATAGATTCAGAGGAGTTTGTGAAAGATTCAGTTATCAGAGGTAACATTGTTTGTAGGCCTGCATACTCTTGGGAAACAATACTGGTAGCATGAACAAATCTGCTTTCTGAGATAGTTTTGTCACAGCATGGATATCAATGTAGGCCAGTTACGGGAGAGAACCTCAAACAGCTTGTTGGCCTCTCAAGCAATTCAGATCTAGTTGTGTAAGTCTATGCTGGAATCTGTCTAAATCCTAGTGAGTTTTCTGGAGAGAGTGTGGGGATGTGAGACAGTGAGTTAATTGTTAAAAGCAAAAACAAAACCAACCAAACCAACCAAACATATAACCTCAAACTCCCACTGGAGGAATGAGGGAAGAATTTGGTTACAGTGACTTAGGATTTGCATGCAAGTTGCATGTAGTAATCTTAATTTTTCTCTATTAAATATTCAAATTATTTTTATACTTTTATACTGTTCTGCTTCAGCCATCTCATAAACAGTCTACATAACAACAGTTTGAATCTGGCATCCAACAGGGCTGACATTCTCATAATTGATATGCCTGTGTTGATGAAAAATTTCCCCCACTTAGATTCCAGCAGAACTCACTGATTACAGGGGGTGCAGAGCACAGCAGAAAATCATACATTTTTAAAAATGTATTTTTTTAATGATTGATGATAATTTTATCAAATATCACTGTTGCTAGGTCTCTGAGTAATGAAATAAAACATTTTTCAGAGAGCAGAGCAAGGCAGTAGTGCCACCGTCACTGGGATGCTGGGTTTCTTACGATGTCAGGAAGCAAACTCAAAGCTGTATTCTAATAATATAGAATTAGTTTTAAAAGGTCTGTATAATCTTTTGAAGAAATTGGCCTTCTTCTTGATATGAATTAATTGTTAGTGTGGCCTTTGCAGTAATTTGGTTGCCAGGAGCAAAATTTGTACTCATAGCTTTCATACCCCTCTTTCTACAAGGTGAAGTGACTCATGTAATGCAGTTAGGAATCTCAGTTGTGGTGGGAAACTTGCTATACTTCTCATGCGATGCTATCATGGGAGAATGCCTAATGTTCCATTTTAAGACAGAATTTGAAGTCTGATTTCACTAGCCAAGAGGATATCTTGCATGTTAATATGAAGCCCGAGTTGCTTATGGAATTCTTAAGTTTTATGTTTCAATTTTCTAAGAAAAACAATTTTTTTCAGAAGTGATAGTGGAGCACACACCTAAAAAAATCTGTTTTAGATAAAAATCTAAATTTGAATTTATACACTTTTTGGCAATTCCATTTTACTCCCTAATTCCTAAAAATTATAAATCAGCAAACTATGTCTGCATATTTGTGTCAGCAATTCCCCTGTGCTTGCTTTTACAGTTAAATAGACAGACCAGTGAACTTTTGCCCTCCTTCTGGAGGTCAATTACTGTATCTGGTAGCTTTTATTTTTCCAGTGTTCCAATTACAGTAGCCTTGCCACACACATTATTGAGTTTAGAACCAGCCTAACGATATATTTTCATTACAATTGTGGTTTTATTTTGTTATAGCCAAAAATCTTTCCAGCAAGCTGAAGGACTGTGTAAGCACTTGGGTAATTTTGTGTGTATACTCCCATGATGCTTTTTTCAGTTAAATGATGGCCTCAGTGCCCACTGGACCATCATATTATTCCTGCTGTCAGTCTTCCTTTCAGTTTTTGACTCTTTCCATGGGTTAATTTTGGCTGCTGCGAGACATGAGAACTAACAAAAACATCTGTTGTCACCCCAGGAGGTTGGCAGAGTTTCATCCAGAGTGTGTGCTGGTGTTGATCATATTTTCACTACTCAGTGCCACCACAGTTTGATGACAATAGAAGAAGATGCTCAGAAAGAAAGTGGAGGTTTTGAGCCAAATGTGCAGGCAGGAAATGGCAAAGTGTTATGTTTGAAGGGAGAGGTGGAAGGGGAAGGGAAGAAAAGCTCAAGAAACCCCATCCCTAAAACAAGCAAATAGAAAGTAAAACATTAAGAAGGATGATACCTCCCTTTCTCCTGAATAAATGGCTTAGATCATAAAACTTTTCTCTCAGCATATTCTCCTTTGCGACTAGATACCTTCTGCTGAACTCAATCCCTACTGTGTTAGGATAAACATCTTAGCAGGGTTAGAGGTCATGGGTATATAGGGAGAGCAGGATTAGAAAGGTTTAACAAAGGAGGGTTTAGACTGAAGGTTAGGAGATTAGATGTGAAATCACAGAGTCGTAGAATATCTCAAGTTGGAAGGGTTGGATTATTGGGTCCAACTCCCTGCTCCTTGCAGGACTACACATCATATGACTAAGAGGAT
The DNA here is from genome assembly GCA_013396695.1 of Sakesphorus luctuosus. Classification (NCBI taxonomy): domain Eukaryota; kingdom Metazoa; phylum Chordata; class Aves; order Passeriformes; family Thamnophilidae; genus Sakesphorus; species Sakesphorus luctuosus. The sequence continues at coordinate 1,673,196 of VWZD01008777.1, forward strand.
TGTCTGGATATTCCTCCTACTCTGACAGGCTGGTGCTGTGACCATTTCCCTGTGGACCCTCTCCCCTCGTCTGCCATGGCACATTGTTGAATCATATTCAGCTTGCCATCAACGCAAACCCAGTCAGAGGAACTGCTGGCTTCTATCTGTACAGCCATACTTCTCAACAAGGTGATATTAGTGTGAACTTAGTTTTGCATGGGTGCACCCCAACATTTACAATGCCTTTTTCTAGGTTATACTTCCTAATGAGATGGCAGTATCCAGAGAGATGGCTACTGGAATCATAGTACATCATAGTATCATAGAATGGGTTGGGTTGGGAGTGGACTGTAAAGATCAACTCATTCCAACCTCCTTGTGGTGGACAGGGACTCTTTCCAGTAGACCAACTTGCTCAAAGTCCCATCCTACCTGGTCTCGAACACTTCCAGGGATGGGAAGTAAAAATGGATGTAGAGCTTGGAAAGTTTGCTTAGTTTATATCTTTCTGTTGCTCCTGCGGTTATCTACATGAACAGAAATCGGGACAGAAGAAGATTTCACTGGATATAAGGGATTCCAACTCCATTTCATATGGCAGTAGTGGTGGGGTTTTGAAGGAAATAAAATTGTTTTATCATTTTTGAATCCTGTAAAAAATGAAAACTGAGTGACGGTAACACTTTTTCATTTGAATTTTTACAACTCTTTCTATTGATTCAATCAGTAACAAGGAGACCTTTTTCCATATGGAGCCTTTTAAAATATATTTCAAGTCAACTTTTATTTGAACAGCACAGTACAAAAATCTGATATATGTCTTAGTCTTAAGGATGAAGCTTCCTTCTCAGGAAGTTCATTTTATTCAGTAGAAATCTTTTGCAACCCAGAGTGAGGATGACTAGGTGCTTCTAGGTGGTAGTGATTGCCAACATGTGCATCAAGTATAAGTACTTAAGTATTGCACATCATTTTTAGTGTCCTGAGTACTTTATAAATGTTAATAAAATGAAGCATTTGAATTATGCTCAGTCCTGTGATGCCAGTGAGGATTTAGAAAGTGATCAGGAAGAAAAATATCCTTGAATACTCTCTTTGAGTTGTATATCTGCAGACAAAATGGGAAGCATGCTATGTATGACTTCTGCTTTTGTAACCCATAAATCCCATTTTCCTTGTTTAGTGAGTTTGTGAGGGTACATTTAAATGGGAAAAAAAATTCTGATCTTACGGCTTATGCCTTTAGTTTTTCCTGATTTCCATCAGCTAAATCTGAAATGCAGAGATATATTTATTTTGGGAATGCATTCCCTAGTTATATGTATTACCTCAGTGTCTTGTTGCTGAATAAGTTAGAGGAAGATATTTGGAAGATGTGAATTACTGATGCATGAATTTTTTGTTTCTTTATTTTTTAAACTAGGTCTTAAGTCCTTTCTTTAAGAAGTAATTAAGGTAAAATTTTTAATGTAGTGTGATACATGTATGGGATTGTCGATGACTCTCATTCACAGGTAAATTCTGGGGGGCACCAGCATCTTGGGAAGCTGCCTGAGGTAATTGTGCAGCACTGTAAATGGACAAAGTCTCATAAGCTTCAAGCTGCTGACTAGGCTCTGTAAAATACAGCTTGTGAATAATGTAAAGTTTGACAGCCCTCTTTGATGAACTGTTCAATCTTTACGCTGCAGTAAATTCTTTATCAGAATAATTCATATAAAATTTAAAAGAAAAAATGGGAATTCTAGGCACTGCAATGAAGTTATCACATTGTAAGAAAATTGCAACATGTAAACAAATGGCATTCAAGATTGGCATTTACACAGTAGCATTGACTTTATTATTCCTCTGTGTCCACTTCTGTTCCCATGAAGGTTGAGCAAATTAAAACTCAGTATTTAACAACAGTTACACTAATTTCTTCTTGCTATAATTTAATTTTAGAAAAAGTGCTAAAAATTTCAGTTGACCTGTTCTCTCACATCTGTTCATTATCTTTCCTGATCAGGTGTCAGTAACTCCTTGCTGTATCGTGCATAATTTATAGGCAGAGAGAGTATTAGAAGGTAATGTATTTTTGTGACATATGCTGCACTTGCTGGTTTGATAACTTTTGAAACCAAAAACTGCAGACTCATGAGACAGAACAATGACTGCCTTTAAGCACCTCACCTGCCCTCTGCTCCTAATGCAACTCTGCCAGTGCTGCTTCTAAGAACTCAGACCTCTGAGGAACTTCAAAGATTTGGTGTTCTCATTTGGAAAATGACTAGGAGCTTTATCTACATGTTTTGATACAGGCAGATTCAATCCTGCTATGAGCAGGATGCGTTATGAGAGCCAAGAATAGGCACTATACATCTTTATTTTCCACTAGTCCAACTTCTGATTGCTTCAAAAGGCTATGTTCAATGTCACAGTCATGCACCAATTCCTGGCAGTGCATCAGTGGTATGTCCATCGAGAGCAGGAGATGATCTCTGTCAGTTTCTTATTCCTGTTATTTAAAGTGATGAGGTTAAGAAAGTCAAAGAGAATTCACTGAGCTTGTTCTCATTCTATACAGCATAAATAAAATTTGATGGAGGTATAATACTCAAGTCAAACAGAGGGTTTGCTTTCCTCTCCTCTCTGCCTTAGATTTCAGTCAGTATCCGTGAATTTGCAGGAACTGTGTATGTTTCCTTGCATCATAAGTGTACCAGATGCAGCCTTTGTAGTCTACAGGTGTTATTGGATAATTTGAATGCTGGTATTTGGTGTCTAGGGAGTAAACCATAGTGGTATATGCTACCTAAAAGAGCAAAAATTCCTTGTAGATTAAAAACTTTTGTCTACCATTTACATGATGGCAATGAGATTGATATTAAACAAAACTGTTTCCATAGGAGTGGGTAATAAATGAGGCCACAACACTTAGCCATTTCTTACAGTGTGATGTAACTGGTCTTTTGGGAGGAAATGCCAAGTTTAATGTACATATTTCAAAGTAATCATTAAAACAGTTGCTTTGTAAGTACATCTGCTTTTTCAATATTTTGAGAAGTAGAGTTGTACATCTTTTCTCCAGATTCCTGAACATCTGAGTGCTTTCTGACTTCCTCCTACTCCACTTTCTTTCAATCTGAAAGCTGCATTGCACTCTGTAATCTCTGAGAGAGAACTGTTGTAATCTAGTAAATATTTTCATTTACTTACTGGTTGACCTGCTGCTCTTTAGATATTTATGTGCTGCATACTGGAACTTTATTTCCTACATCAGTAAAGGCTTAGGTATGACTTTATATCTTACAGAGAGCTCCCTTTGATTCATTGTGCTTTCCTCTATGATTTTATTACAGTGAGAATAAACGTGATATACTACCCTTGAATCAAAAAAGGCCTTACTGTTTTGTCAAATTTGGCAGATAATAGAAGGATTCTCTGGCATTCTTCAATTTGTTATTATATATGCTTACTACATTATTACCATCTTGTTATATTCATGAGTCTCTCAGTTATTTTTATCCCACTGCCTCTCTCCTTCATCTTTTATCCTGTTACCTTGAAAACCTTGTAAAAAATCATAAATCTCCTTGTAAAGTATAAATGCAAATAAATTATATTTGACAGGGTTAGTATTGATGAAGGTTATGTATATTCCCATAAAATATCGATAATTTACTATTTCATGTAAAACGGAAAACACAAGCGTTTAAGTCCATCCCTTCCATGTGAAAATGTTTGATTTTAGTCAAATGAAGACCTAAAATTCCTGTTACCAAGTTTTTGAGGTGAAAGAACTTTTGGTTAAGGAAAGGAGTAGTTAATCCCTTTTACGTAAGGACCAAGATTTCCGTTTTGGAGTAGTTACAGTACCTTGTGCTTAGAGGCTCTGTCTCTTAAGCCGTGTACTGCCTTTCCTAATCCGTGGATTGTTTGTGATTTTTGGGCATTAGAGAGGTGATTTTGAGCATGAGTTTTAGTCATCAGTGCTGGCTGCCTTGCTATTCTGTAATTCACAGAAGGGGGCAAAGATTTCCTTCTGCAATTCAGTCTGTATCTTCTTCTCTTGGATCCCTCTGATAGCAAAAGCAAGAAAGTATTATTGAAGTTCATGCAGTGAAAGAAAGCAGAATGTTTGCCAATAGAGAAAAACCTCCCCTCTGTGACTGAGCAGCATGCAGCTGAAGAGATATCCTGAACTTTAACTTCACTGACAAAGCAGTTTGGGACTTACTTTGTACACAGTATTTGTTAATATCTCTTAGTGCAATAAACCCATTTTTACAACTTTTTTTAATGACCTGTTTTAATATTGAATACTCCTGGCAGTGAATAATTATTTCAGCAGTGTGTTTTTTTTTTTTATTTTGGCTTCTACCACATAATTGTTTTTGTAAAAACTACTCCCATAATCTAGATCGTGCAGGCCATAAAAGATTTAATAATAATACTTTTTTTAAAATTAGGAAAAAGGAATTTTTAAATTTTTTTTTCAATGTATCATTCATCCTTTCATGGTACTAAAAAATGTGCCAAGAGGTAGTGATTAAAAAACTTGGAATTGTGTACTACTTAAGGTTAACAACAACAAAATTACAAGCAATCAACTAGAGTACTTCCTGTAATCAGGCTAAACAAGTTAGGTAATTTTCCTATTATTTCTTTTTTTGTCACTTTTAAGACCTTTGACTTGCATTTGTGAAGCACTTTGAGACTTCTGGGTTGATGATATTTTTTTTTTTTTAATGATCTGGGTCAGAAAGATTTTTCTCCTGGATTAATTGTTTAATCGGATATAGGTAATTTGGCAGTTTTCATTTCATGTCAGTGTCTCAATTGAGTTTACTTGCAATGGTATTCTTGTTATGATTTGCCTCCTGTGAGGTGGGAAGAAATAAAATGGGAGTACAACAGCCAGTGCATGCTTTTTAATTAAGGAACACTGCTTTTCTGTAGTTTCAGTAGCTCAGTCTCATATATTACCCAATATATTTTTACAAGTTTAGTTTCCATCATATTTAAGGCTACTCTACTGTAAAAGGTTTTTCTAAAATATGTTTTGAAAGCGTGACCTGAGTATAAGTCTTGAACCACAGAGAATACAGTTAAAACCCAATATTGTCTTAGATGGTAATTGCCTAATCTGCCTAATGCACCTATTTCTGTGGTAGGTAGGGACCAAAAATAATAATGTGCATGATTAAAACTTAGTGTCCCCAGTAATTAAATGAAGTGCTTTTGTCTGCTACTTTATAATTGAAAGAGCCTTCAGAGAATGTTTTAATCCAATAATAATTTGACCTTTGTAGGGGAAATTAATTAAAGAAATGCTCTATTAACTATGAAAAAATAAATTCATGGCCTAAGTGTTAGTTTGACAGTTTGTGGAATCTTTTCAATGTATCATCTTAACCTGCATATGACCACCTTGTCCTAGTTTTTTATTTATTTTTGTATTACAGACAGTAATTTCACTTGTTATGCAGTCCTACAAGTCCACGGGTTATTTATTTCTGTAAATGTGGTTTGACACACTATCAGAAGCAGAAAAGGAAACTTTGCGAATAAATATAAATGAAATTATTCACACAAACTTCTTAATTTATGGTGATAGCTTATGTAACTATTGATATCAACTCCTGCTAACTTGAAACAATTGTGTTTTTTAAAAAAGCACCCTGTTTTTACATTTGAATGCGTGTAAGTTTGTAATTACTTTGTCTATCCTTTTTGAATTCACTATAATACCTGGAGTTCTTAATAGCTTCCTTTTTACACATCTGTCTAAATAGGTTGAATTGTCTTATGTAACTAGTCTAACAATCTTTAAACAGTTTTAGTGTGTCTTATTTTATGATTCCCTACACTATATGCCTGCATTGTTTCCCATTTATGTAATACTGAAACACTTAAAATCCTAAATGTATTTATAAGAACCTTATGCAACAGAAACTACTGTTACTCTTGTTCCTTAGCTGCGGGGTGAAGACCCTTCACAGTGTGGCTGAGGACTTCCAAAATTGGTGACTTCCTGCATGTCTCTCTATTCTTAGGCTGGTATGGAAATCTGTCAGCCAGCTTTCCAGTTGTTTGGAAATACTGTTTCACATCAGTGAAAGCATTACATTATCATACTTCCATTACTATGTAGAAAATTTTAATCTTTTAACTGAATCTTTTTGTGCTTTCTTCAGATTTCAAACAACGTAGGTGTGTACTGTTTCATATTCTTAAGTGAGAACCATACCCAGGAACCCTTCATCTGACAGGCTGTTGTACTATCTGTAGGATCATGTGTGGAACACTATATATTACTAATCTAGTTTCCCTTGCTGCTCAGGTCAAGGTTTTAGAATTAATTCCTCTACTGCAGCAATTTTTGTCAGTCAATGCAATGACATGAAAAGGGGATTTTGTACAAGTAACCCATATCAGAAATATGAAGGGCACAGAACAAAAAAAACCCAGCTGTTGGGATTACTGAAGGTCTGCACAAATACAACACAGAAGCTGGTCATAGGAAAAAGAGGGGAAAAAAAAGGCGGGGGGTGAGGGTGGGGGTGTGTGGATTTGGTCAGCACAGAAAGTAAGGTTCTGGTTGTAATTAAGGACTGGAAAGATGCTTCTCAGAATTCCTGCAGGAGTGTGTGAAACAAAAAGAATAGTTTCACAGGAGTTTTACATTTCAGTCATAAACTTGTAAGAAAACTTTTGTACTATGTTTTTGGCTTATTTTTCTTAACCTGCCAAATTTGCAAAAACCAAATTATTTAGCTTGTGAATATTTTATGAGAGCAAAATGCTTGATTATCTCATCAGCCATGTTTTCCACAGATCATTCTGGTTCTTTTATTCAGTGAAAGGAATAATGTTTGTCTGGATATCAATAATTAATCCTTTGAAACTAGTCAAACCATAGCTACAGTATGATAAGTGACGTCAATGTAACTTAATATTGACTAGGAACCTAATATCCACGGAGATGCTGTGGACAGGCCAGTTTATGAGTAGCTCTTAGCTCACATTTAGTTTAGTCTCTGCTTTCTCTTTGCTACAAGACTTACTCTTCTCCAAGAGAATTAAGTCTCCATACAGCTATTCATTTCTCATATTACCTTGTTTGTTTGTTTATAAATATTCCTGTGTTTCCTAAACTGCCTTAGAACAGGTGAACTGCTTCAGGGTTTTGTTGTTTTTTTGTTTGTTTGTTTTTCTTGTTTTTACCACTGGTACTTAGTAACTATTACTGGTACTTAGTAACTATTAAGGTGAAGACTACAGATGGTAACTATATCTGATGGAAAGCATCTGCCATGGCAATGTATTCAGGAGGTACCTGAAGTCTTAACATACACTGTAGATTGCCCCCTTTCTGAGAATGAAGCATAGTATTATGGCATTAAATAAATTTAAGACTCCTCTTTGCACTTATCAAAATGGTGAGTGAATGTATCTAAGGATATGGATTTAAATTATAGATAGAGATCTAATAATTTTCAACTCAGTGTTTTAGATGCTTTCCTTATGGAAAGGAGAAATAGTCTCATGCAAAATTATTCCTCTTCACGTAGCACCTGTTGGTGGCTTTGGGGAAACTGATGAATGAAAAGGAAAGGAACATAAACACAGATTCCTAATGTGTAAGAATAGTAAATATGAAAGTATTGTCGATCTGATATAAAACCTTTCTTAAAATGTAGGCTCTAGGAATGGAATGCTGTTAATTGAAGGGTAGTTAATGGAGATAACGGTGCCAGCAACTTGAAATTTTATCGAAAGCAGCCCTTTTCTGACTTCTCCAAACCACATTTTCTTACTTTATTATTACTGCATACTTTAAACAAGGTGCAACTGCAGTTCTGAGAGGCCCTTTGTCATCTTGTGTTATCTAGGATGAAATTCAAAGGCTCATACTGGGCTTGCTATATTGATACTGCTGTTTTTAAACACCTGTTTAAATTGACCATACTGTTTTCTCTTGTGGTGTGGGCATGACTCAATGCCCTGTATTCTCATTACGGGTGATACTTCATATTTTTTGTGAGACATTCAAATAGTTAAATGTTAGATAAATGGGAATATCAAGTACTTTTCTTTGTTTCACCAGACTTTAACCCTGTTCTTCTTTCCTCTTATTACCTGCCTGTGTGCTACATTGTCTAACATACTGTAACAAGTGATCAAGTCTTTTCAGTACCATACTTCAGAGTGTGCTTATCAGGTTCTTCATGGTATCTTGTGTTTTTAGGGCTTCTAAAAAGACCTAAAATTATTTTTAGTTGATGTTTAAGGTTTCATAACAGTCTTCTGGTTTTATTTTGTGTTGTCCTGTGTTGAATGCAGTGGTTCTATGTACAGGTTTTCTAGACAGGTGAAATGAAGCAGGCAGGACTACATTTTCAAAACCATTAAGTGTTTTTGAGTGTCTTTTCCCTTTTTGAATTCTTCTTCCTTAAGGTAACAGTGTTTAAGCATCTCAGAATTTGTGTAATCTAAATCAATATTTATTTTTGAAAATAGGAGACAAAGCACTGAACTTTATGGTCCAAGTCTTTGCCAAACCATTGGTAGAACAGTAAGTCCTGATTCCAGAACACCCCTTCTAATCATGATCTCTTCCATTTTGTCATTAAGTTCATGAAATATATGCTTCACAAAGCACATTGCTTCTCTCTTCATCTACCTGAATTCAAGTTCCTGTCCTCAAGTAATTAAAATAATGAACACAAGTAAGCAAAGTGGATAAAGATACCTTACTTGTAGTACTGAACTTGTAAATACTTAAACAGATATTGTCACCGTCAGGTCATTATTTTAAGCACTTTTTCCATGTTTTGGTGTTGGTTGCTCAATGCTTTGAGGTGAAGAAATAGCAGTAGGACAGACTATACACTTAATAACAGGACTGATTTGTACTCAGTGTAGGTAAAATTGGCCTTTAGCTCCTTTAGTGATTTCTGCGCAATTGCATAATGACTTAGGGATAAAATTTTCTTAATCCTTAGCTTCCAATTAAATAAGTTAAGAAGCTAGACATGTAGATGAAAAATATAAAATATCCAAGCTGAACACAAATATTACATAACAACAGCTAATCTGCATATTAATTATAGCTACAATAATGGCAAGAGCTATGCTGATCATGAGAGTCTGCTCCAAGTGATACTTGGCAGGGGATGATTGTTTTACTTATATTCTAATTAAGAAATAATATGGGTGGGAGATTTTAATAGAGGTAGAATAAGTGGTATAAATATAGAAATACAGCCATTCGAAATGTATTACAGACTTTAATACCTTCAGAGAATCAAATAGTGAATAGGTCTGCCATGCCTTACTGCTTTATTCCATTGGTAAACAAAGACAGTACAGCAAAAAGAACTGTAGGCTATGAAAACCTTTTCAAAATATAAAAATCTACCTTTCTCCTTCAATTTAGTAAATTGCCTACTATTTTATTGAGTGTTGGGAAATTTTAAATTATTTTTATAATCTTAGGAGTAGGCACATCTATTGATGAAAAGATTGAGGGTAAGCAAGGAACATGTACACAATAACAGAATTTTCCAACCTTGATATTTCTAAGTTCACTAACATAAAATGGACTTTTTCATTCGGCACTTTTTGTTCAGTAATCTGTAGTTCTGGAACTTTCTATATCAAGATCCATAGTTATGAATGCTTTTGGCAAGGTATGCATCCCTGTGATTTTTAAGAGAGGTTGCTAGGTGGAAAAATCATGACAGACTGTGGTTTCATCCTTGTTCTGCCAGTGCCTTCTCCAGTGACTGAGTTAAGTGCTTAATCACCACCTCAGTTTCTTATCTGAGAAGAAGAGATAATTGCACCTCCTTTACTATGAAAATCATATTAATTCATTCAGTATAAACCTGTACAGAGTATGAAAGCTTGCTGTGCAATGCAGAGGAGGACCAGGCAGCAAAATCTGGTGTGTGAAGTTTACATTCTAAAAGATAAGCTATAGCAGTTACAAAAGGCAAAAAAAATGTGGGGAGAGAGAGATAAGTGGAGTGTGTAGCTTTAACCAGCCAGTAGCTGTCATGGCACTGGGGGACTCCCTGGCTGGGGTGGTGGGGTGAGGCCCTGGCTGCCAGAAGCCTTCCTGGGGCCAGCCTGAGATGGGAGCCTGTGGATCAGCCAGGCAAGGGAAACCAGGCATGGATTGGCTGAGCTTGGGACCTGGCCCATCAAGGCTGGATAGGACAGGGTTGTGGGAGTGGGTGGCACTGAACAGGGCTGAAATGACATCCTGTGCCACAGAGGGGTCAGGGGACACCGTGGGGGAAAGTGGCCAGAGCCAGTGAGGCCTGTGAGAGCCCCCAGGGCCTTGGAGATAAGTCTTACTTCAATATTTTATGCTATGACAATGTCTGCTATATTGAGCCTAGTTTTACTGGTTTGCGATCGAAACCCTGATGGTGGTCAAGGAATTTCTTTGGGACTGATCTATATGGCTTGGTGATATTATGGGTCACCAGTGGTCTCCAGGCAAGTGTTGTTCTGCTGGAAATGCCTCGTGCCATCCTGTACATCACCGTCCTCTGCAGTGAGCTCAGTCCTGTAGGTTGTACTCTGTGCGTGTGCAGTGCAGGATATGTCTTTCAATGCTGAGTGCAAAACATCTGATTCACTGTGTTCAGATTTGTCAATGAATGAGGTCCAGTTACGCAAATACAAAGAACTTGTTATCGTCTGTCCTATCTGCTTGGGAAGTGTACTGAATTACTGTTGTAACTGAATAATTTGTTATTATCAATATAGCCATATCATGCACTGTGCTGTAATTGCTAGTAAGAACGCAGAGCCTGCTTTTTGGGAGGGGAAACTAACAGAAGAAAGAATCTGATTAGCTAATTAAGTTGCACTGCTGAGAGTCTCTTAAAACAACTGTTGGTCTCCATATTACATTTTTAGCATTGCTCTCCTGTTCTTTGCTGACAGATTCAGTGCAACTGTTTACTGGTTCAGTGCTGCTCTCAGGAAGTGCCTGTACCCTTATGTCCAGCTGTGAACTCATGGCCATCTCACAGCTATTTGTTTTGACCATCACAGTGTAGTATTCCTACTGTAGTAATAATAATCACACAACTGGCATCAAGCATCTTTACTTGTATAACAGATATCCCAAACGGGATTAATGGCAATTGATTTCCTGCTTAGTGGCTACAGACAAGTCATCTATAAACAAGATCTTTCAAGCTATTGGTCTGTGCAGAGTGTTTGAAGCACTAACGTAGATCTATGTGTGAAGTTCAAATGCTTGCTACTTACTTCAGCACTGAATTTTGCTGCCTCCCCTATGCTTGTTTAGCATAACTTGTCAAGTATTCAGGAAGTCATTAGTGTTATGCTGTCACCAAAGGCATGCTCATGGCACAGTGCGATACTTTGCATATGATATGTTTTAAATGCTCTACAATCCAGGCTGGCTTTTGCTGTCATTTCCCTTGATTTTTGTGCAGCACTCATGACTGTAGCACATAGCAGGCAGTTACAGAGCACGACAATCTTGCTGCAGCATCCGTGAGAGACTGAGATGAATTCCAGTGCATGTGACTCATCAGTCAGCTTGGTGCAGCTGGGGCTCCTCTTTAATTTCTAGCTCTCTGTTCTGAGAGCCACTTACTGACAGAATAATTCCTGTGATATATTAAACACTTTCATTGAAAAACCGGTTCACTGATAGCATGGCAGCTCCCTGCAGATTCTCTATGGTGTATTTTGTTCCCCTTACACTTGATAATTACTGTCTTGTTACATCATGCTTCTTAGTGAAGGTTTACTCAGATAATTAATTCTAGTGATATTAAATTAAAGTTGTGCATAAATTACATTCACACCTAGTAGGCATTGTTTTGAACTAATACATCAGATGATCTTTCAGTGTATGTGTGACAAATTCTTTTGTAAGTAGCTCTATAATTGCATACAGAGCTCTAGTCAATTATGCTGCTTATAAGCAAGGAACATACAGCATATTTGTGCCAAGTATATGTTTTTTAAGATGTAATGTCAAGGAGCATATTATTATCTAGTTGTTAGTCTGGTACCTTATAAAACATATCTATTTCTATTATTTCTAAATAGATATGTCCAATTAGGTTCTGTAAAGAGTCCCAGAAGATTTGTTTTCTGTTTTTCAAAGCATATCTTAGATATTGCTTTGCTCTAGCTTTCCTAGTCAAATTGCTACACATTGACTAACCGCAATACTTACTTTGCAGGAGGCCCAGAAGATCAATGGTGGTGGAGACACACAGGCAGATGGAGCCTGCAAACCAACAGATGAAAAAGAGGAGAATGTGGCAGCAGAAGTGGGATGGATGACGTCTGTGAAGGATTGGGCAGGAGTCATGATATCTGCCCAGACATTAACTGGCAGAGTACTTGTAAGTTTTCCATAATTTGCTATGGTTTTTTTAAGAAGAACTGAGTCCTAGCATTAGTGGAGGATTTTTGATTGGTTTCTTTCATCAGCACTTAATCAATCCCAATTTTCTCTTTTGGAACTAAAAATAGCAGACTATTTCCCACTGCAAAAGAGAGGCAGAGACAGTAAGTAAGAAAAACTGACTTCTAGACAACTCCCCTGCCTATTTCAGTATTCTGGCACCATGATTTTGCACTGTGCTACTAATAGTGAGTTTAGTAATTTCATATTAGGTTGCAAAACTATAGGCCAATTTTATCTGGAAGTAAAATTGTGATGGGAAAAATGGAAGCCAACTTGGAAAATAAGCGTAGTGTTAAAAGTGTGTATAGTGGTCAGAACCATAAAGCAAAATTTGAACTGGCTATGCAATGAGATTTGTGATATTTTCAATAGAATAGTAATAATTTTATATTCTCTGATCTTTTTTTTTCTATTAGCTTAGGAAATCCTTCAAATATATGAACAGCTGTGTATCAAATAGAGCCACGTACTGATAATATGTGGTTTAAAATTCTACTGAAAAAAACCCTCTGTAGTTTTCTGCTTTATTTGACTATAATTACATTACAGCTTTATTTAATACTAAATTGCCAAGGGTTTTCTGTGGTGTTCAGTGCAGTAAAAGGTGACTCCTGTGTAATTTTGATTAGTTTCCTTGTTAGAATGCATCTACTTATAAACGGCTAACGTGATTTAAATCCCATTTCAAACTTCTGAGAATCCCAGTGAGACTTTGTAACTAGTTTGGATTAAACTGATAAAGGATTTGTGTCTGTCTTTATTTTGGTTAAGGGATAATTTACAGTGAGTCAGTGTGGGTCTATATAGTAATTATTTGGGTGGGGAGGAAAGGGAGAAAAAGGAAAGAAATTGCACTTCTCAATCAAGTCTTTTACAATAAAGGGCGATGCAATTGCCACTGTATTGTTTTGTTCTGCAAGAATATTATTTTGATTATTTTTTCTTAAAAATATCTTCTTCTCATTTGTTTGTGTTAATCGCTGACTTTTATCGATACCATGGAAGCGTGTTCCATTGCTGCTTTGAGCACTATGTCTTCCATGTGAAACTGGCAGATAGGCATCTTCTTATGAAAAGTGGCACTTTGCATGTTTTCCTGACATTTTCAACGTCAAAAATGAAAAATCTTAAAAGTCATGCTGCTTATCCCAGTTTAAGTATCAAAGCTAGAAATCACCCCAAACCCACTGCTCCTAGCTATGCAGTGAGAAATTGGCCTGTGATGTTTTTACTGAGTTATATATGAGCATAAATACAAACCAACAACCAAAACCTAATATAAATAATGTAAAATGCATCATACCATGTATTTTTTTCAATATACTGGGAGAACTCATTCAATTCCATTTGATGACTTCACTTACCATTGTATTTTACAAGGGACTAGCTGGGCCATGTTGGGTTAGGTTATTTCTGAGAGTGTATTTATAGTCTCGTCAAGGTATAACATCAAGTCTTGTGCACCTCTGGGTTTATCAATATGAGTAACCATCTGGAAAATAAGAAGCCATGTATGGAATCAGTTAGTTTATTGTCTTCAGTTTAGAAAACAAGATGTGTTTATTTCATATAGCACTCATGAATTTCTGTATTTGAATTGACAAAATGTAATTCATGGAGGACAATTTCCAGTTTCAACATTGTCTGTTCATTTAAATTTTACTTTCTGGATATATTATTGAATATTAAGTGCTTCAATGAACATTTGTCCTGGACGTAATGCTCACATTATTTGTACATATAGGATGTAGCAAAATTGTTTGAAAATTTGAGGACTTACTCATGAATTTCCACTAATTTAATACAGTCTCTTCCTGCCAGATATATTTCTGAATCAAAGTGTGGAATTTCTCTTCCCCTGAAGAAGAAAGAACTGGTGATTTCACAGTTGTATGAAATCAAAGTTGTATGAGATATCTGCAGCCAAGGAAATTCTAGTACACTTCTACACTCTGAGAGTTTCAATTAAAATCAGTCTTGTACATCCAATGTTCAGTTCAGCATGATGACCTGAAGGCAGTTGTGTAACTGCTGCCTGGTTTTATATAAGGAGTGAAGGTGATAAGTTAACTGAGTGTTGAACACGTATCAGTGTGAAGCAGAAGCTTATTTGTGTTTTCTGCTCACGGGGAAACTCCCATCATTATTCTTACCTGGACAGTCATTTTCTGCACAGTGAATCTCAGTGGAATGTCAAGGGCTGTGTGTGGAATCTGAACAGACCACATTTTGGACCTCTCCCTACTGGAGTCTGATCTACCTTCTATTTTTTCCCTAGTAGCCTTAGAAAACAACTTTCTAATTTATCAGGTGAGTTTGTCCAGTTGCTTTTTGAATGTTGAAAAAACCCATTTACATAGCGGAGGCTCCAATAATGACTTGTTTAATATTTAACCTTTATGGCTACCAACTGGTGAGGAAAATAAAGGCCAACAATGTGGAAAATACAGGACAAAAATTTGTATTTAAAGGGCATAGCTTCATAGTATAAGACAAAATTGGACATTTACATCAACATTGGACCGTTTGCACAGTTTTCTAGTGAAAAGAAATGGCTCTGTTAAGACAATAGATGAAAATTAGTACCTAAGTCACAATGCTTAAACTCATAACAGACAGTTTTCAGAGGCAGCAACACCTATTTGCTAAATAAACCATTTTGTCTGCATCTAATTTTAATTTTTTGGCAGTTTATTCAAAATCCTCTTTGTCATGGGTTACAGCTACTAAGGAATGGTGGAAAAAGGGGTAAAACTATGTTTACATTAACTCAATTTATCTATCCAAGCGTAGGGATTTTATAAACTACAGGAGGAGTTTTACACAGAACTATTTTTCCACACTGTTGCGCACAATTCTAAAACCTACACATACCATCCAGGCTATCTAACAACACATTGCTATGGCTAAATATTAACTAATATATATTTAATAAAACTGATGGATCCAAGCAGTCTTATTTATTGTACTTTTAACTTTATAAAAAAAACTATTTAAATGTGTCCCTCTGCTGAGTTTAGCAGGCTTCTTCTCTCGCTTCTGCATGAGCCCAAGGTCTTCAGAGAGATTCCTTTAAATCACACAACTTAAAATATAGACTGAAAGGCCTTTGTCAACATTGTAGATGTAGAACTAGTTGAAAACTTTCTTTTTTTAAAAAAGGAAAATATTTTTTCCAAATAATTTATGAACTCATTTGGGTCTGCTGGAAAGTAAGGGATGTTACTTTTTTATTCATGATTTGGGTCAATGGAGACAATGAAATGATTTAAGCTATTCTTGAGAAACTCTCTGAGATCTTTGATAGAGAAGACTCCCCTCCACACTAATTTTCTTAAAAGCGTTTCATTCACTGGTGGTTGTGGGGGAACAAAGAGCTCGGTAACTGAAATGAAAGTTGAAAAACCCCAACCCTACTCCTAATCTCCTCCCCTCCCATTCTATTGATTAGAGAAATTACAGAAAGAATAAAGAAAAGAGGAGAAATTAAAGCTTTTTCACACCTTGGAATATTTTGCTTTTGAGTTCAGTTAAGTTGTCTGTTTCAAATGAAGTTAAAATCAACCCTTTATGTATCTAAAACCCTATGTAAAACTTATTTGTATGGGGTGTCTGGGCCTGCCAGCAGTGTTTGCTGTGAGTTGTGGAAAAAACACCCCTGGCTTGTAATTTAAATTTTGGCGGTTTTTTTGGTTGCACTTGTTAGAGCTAACTAGGTGAAACTAAAGACACAGGTTATTGTGTAAATTCATCTCGATATGCAGAAAAACTTTCTCACATCCTCTGTGGAAGCAATTTGGAACACTGACAGAATTAACTGTCTCCCTGGCACAAAAACTTCTCATATTGGTACTCTTGGGTAAAACTTGTTTGCTCCTATTTTTTCTTATTTTTTTTCGGATCATAGAAGAATTGGTGCTACCAGTTTCATGTGTTGAACAAAAGTGTTCAATTCTTCAATATGAAATACTTGTATAATTTCCTAGGATACTACTGCCTCACCATGTGACTATTTGAGAGCAGGTTTATTGGAAAGAACAGTGTTTCAAATATATCCTGGTAGTATCTCCACTTGTGTCCTTTGCACATTGTTACATGAAGTAGGAGTTGCCCCTCCTTCAGTTCCTCAGTGTGTTTTTTTGTATTCATTCCAATGGAGGACCATTAGGACACAGATTCCTGTACTTCAAGTCTGTAGGAGTAGTTTTCTTTTTCTTAAGAAGAGAATTTTCTTTCCTATATTGTTGTTGGCAGCATCATAAGAAATGATAAGATAAATTTTTAAATAATTAAACCATAGAATTTTCAAAATATTTGACTATCACTTGCTTTATCATTACATCAGCTGAGTGTCTCCTGGCCTGTAATTCTTGTCCATTAATGACAGCAAGATTAGACTTAAAAGCAGTGTGTGCGTGGGATTGTAGTCATACTGCAGTGGGTTTAGTTTATGTGAATATTGTAAAGATAAAGTAAGGAAATGGAAATAGGCATTTTTACTGCTTTAGGAGCTAAATTCTACTGACATTTCAGAACTGGTTTAGTCACAAAGCAATACTCACACTACTCAGTTTGATCTGAAGGGCAGGTTTTGGAGGAAGAGATTTGTAGAGAGCGATTCAGAATGTCCCTGAGCTAGAAACTGGCTTTGCTTTCTGAATCTTTCTGGCTAGACATGGTTCCCTACAGTTGTGTGGTCAGAATATCCTTTTCTTCTCACACTTTAGATTTTAAACGCACAAGTGGAACACAGTGTTCTTAGTGACACAACTTTTGAAAATGTGACTATTGCTCTTAAACAATGGAGCTAAGAATTAGACATACGGTTTAAAAATGTGTCCATATTAAATTGCATGATTTAAGAACATGCTAATTGGACCCATGCAGTTCTGTTTGCTGTTGATGTTGAGTGGCATAAATATAAATAATAGTAAAAGGTAACAGTTTACTTAAAATCTGTTTAGGGAAATACTGATTTACTTTGAAGTGCCATATGCTGCAGATGAAGGAAAGTATCAGATAAAAATTCCCGAGATTAGTTTCTCAAAGAAGAATCAAAACCATTCATAATTAATCTGAAGATGCAGGAAATTAAAGGTATTTATGAATTGATTTTGCTTCCTGAAATTATTTTTTTAATCCTTTGAGTAAGAAGAAAAATGCTTCCTTAATTAGGTTGAGTGCTTGATATACTAGAGAAAGTCATATGTGTATTGTTGAAGTTCATACAGTTCAATATTGGACCCAGTTGAATGAGGACTCTCCTTTAAACTGATAAAGAAAGAAAAATCATTATTTCAATTGTAAATCCAGGTGACAAAATGGTGGGGAAAATTATTGTTTGGTGCATTGTTAACATGTGGCCCATAAGCACATAACAGATATCATCTTTAGCTTGTGCTCAGCACCATGTGGTAGTTTTGGTTACCGCCTTGACTCTAACGGTACCTAAAGGACTGAGTCAGCTGAAAACAGGCAAATTTGTTTAAATTTGAGTGCATAAGGCTTGCTTTTCAATCACTGCATGATCAGGATTTTCTGTAATACAGTTTGTTTCGAATATATAATTGTTGCTACCTTCTCTTCATCTATCAAAAAAATCCAGCGGTCAGTCTTTTTTCCCCAGCTCTGACTGTCCTACCTGTTCAAAGGTTGAAACCGCAAGTCTTAAAAGTTTTTTGGCAAGATAGAACAAAATTTTGAGGTTAGTAATAAAATTAGGGACTAGCCTGGGACTTGTGACTCTGCTCAGCAGAGAGTCTTGTTCTGCAAGGTCCACATGTACAAAGCTCCCAAATTTCATTCTTTTTCTTTCCATTACAGGTCCCTCTCATCTTGGAAGTACCTTGTAACCAAGCTTCTTGTGGAATTATGTGGCTTTTTTTCTGAGCACCTGTAATGTTCTTAGTATGCAGTTAATCTGAATAGTACTTAATTTAGAATAAAATATATTAATTGACTAGACAATAGAAATTTAATGTATTCTTTGGTGATTTAGTCTTTTATACTCATAATATTCCAAGCCTTTTACAAATCCAAATCTGACATTAGTTTTGCCAGCAGTGAAGCCACATCCGTTATTTGATAAAATTGATTTGCAGTCTATTGGCTATGACATTACAAATTTTTTTAGATAGTTAAGCAAAATTTAGTGTCACCTATACATTGCCATAGCTGGGCAAAAATAAATAATGTAGTATTTTCCCTTGCATTTGTGTTCCATGTTTCTGAACTAGAGGAGAAATGTGCAAGCCTTCCTCAGCCTCCAGGTCTGACTGCACAGGATGTTCCATGTCCTGATAGGTTTGGGTGGTGATTTGAGTTTCTCTCTCTCTCTCTCTCTCTCTCTCT
>VWZD01008779.1:0-108008 GCA_013396695.1 Sakesphorus luctuosus
TGGTGAGGCCACACCTGGAGCACCATATCTGGTTCTCTGGGGAGTTCCACAGTACAATAGAGATCAATGAAGGGCCACAAAGATGGTTAAGGGACTGGAGCACCTTACTGGTGAGGGAAGGCTGAGAGAGCTGGGACTGTTCAGCCCAAAGAGAAGGCTCAGTAGGATCTTATTAATGTATATAAATACCTGAAGGGGTGGTGCAAAAAGATGGAGCCAGGCTTTTAGTAGTTCCTGGTGACAGAGGAAAAGGGCACAGACTAAACTGTGGGAGGTCCCATGTGAACAGGAGGAAGTGTTTTTGTCTTGTGAGGGAGGCTGGCTCAGGTAGCCTAGAGAAGTTGTGAGGTCTCCATCCTTGGCATTATTCAAAAGCCACCTGAACATAGTCCTGGGCAAGCAACTGTATGCTTGCTGGAGCAGGGAGCTTGGACCTTCCAGAGGTTCAACCCCAGCCACTCTGACTCTGTGGAATCTATTTGTAAATCTAAGTGAAATCCTTTGCACCTAGACTGGTGAAGCAACATGAAAAACAGCTCTTGAAGGCAGCCAGGAAGTGCTAAATATACAAAAGCATGGAGAGAAGCCATTCAAATTTGGCTAAGATGAGAGAACAAACTGTTGTGCTAGAGGAAGGAGAAAGGTTTTTTTCTGAGGAGAGATCCAGATGATTTTCCAAGTAGTTAAACAGTTGGAGAGCATAGTCAAAATCCTCTTGAAGAATTATAGGCAGTGGTAATTAAAATGCAGAAGAAAATCAAAGCTGTTGCATGAGGGTAACTTCAAAAGAGACACAGAATTTGGGAAGGAAAGCTGTCATTGATCTGAAGAAGAGAAGGAACTGTTTAGATGGCACAAGCCATGCTGCTTGAAAAATTTTAGAAGCAGCTGCAGAGCACAAGTTTGTTGTAAGCTATAGAAATCTACAGCCCTGGTTAAAACAAAGTGATAAAAATGCTACATGCAGATGGTGAAAAATAAGACTTCTGGAGGAAATCGAATCACAAGGTAACAGTGCCCTAATTACTGAGTTGGCTCATCTGCTTATAAAATGAGAAAATGGCAAGTAACTGTTTCATGAAGGCAAGACAAGGCAGAACTGTGAAGAAACCTGCAGCAGCAGATGCATACTAGGATAGATATGTACCTGCATATGCGTGGGAGAAACAGGTGTAGCTGGAGTACAGCCAGTCTCAGGAATGTTGTCCAAGCAGAGAATGACACTGTGTTTTGTGAAGCTGAGCAGACGTGTGGGGGATCTGGCATTCCCTGACAGTCAGCAGAAGGCAGCAGTCAGTTCCACAGATGCAGTTTCCAGAGAGGATAATGGCCAGCAGCAGAAAGCTGGCGATTATCAACAGTATGGTGATGTCCTGAATGTCTTGAGTGGTGTCCTGAAGAGGAGGCGAAACGTAAGAACCTGCAAGAGGTGCTGGAGAAGTTGGGAAAGAGGGGGTATTTCAGTCTGTTGAAGAAGAAATCTATCTTCTGAGTGAAGTGGGAAAAAGAATGGTAGAGGGTTCTCTTACCTAGGGAAGAGGCAGCTCCCAAGACTTGAACCTGAAAGAGCTAGAGGAGATTGAGTTTCACAGAAAAATAGATTTGACCAAAAGGAATATCAAGGTCATTCGTCAGGTGGAGACACAACAGAAAATATGTCAGTGGAAAAAAAAGAAAGCTATGAAGGAGACTCAAATAGTCTCGATTATTTGATTATGAAATACTAAAAATGGAGATGTTAGTAATTTCTAGCTACCCTAATGAGGATCTTCCTTGAGGAATTACCTTATCTGTAAAGTATGCACATGCGAAGGTATCCCAGAGGGCTGTTCTGAGGATACAGTATGACTGCTTTCTGATGCTCTGCTTTTGGTAAAAGGAGTGTTGATTGCGTACTACAGAGCTTAGTTTATAAGGGAATACATCAAGGCATTTATATTAGAATTATCAGAAGGAAAAGGGATTCTGTTTCTTCTTTCCTTTCCCCTAATTCTAATTTGGTCCTGTGCCATGGTTTTTGAGCCTGATAATACATAAATACCTTGCTCCTCAGTTGAGCAGTATTCTGGGAGCATACGATGAAACATTTTTGCTGCTGCATGGAAGTGAGAATGTTAAATGCCTTGGTAATTAATAAAGTATTGTAAGGAATGGGTGCTCAAAATGTTTAGTTCCTGGAAATAAGGTGTCTTAGAAGTATGCAGAGGACTAAGTGGCTAAGAAAGGCTGTGGTTTGAGGGTACCTGTCACTTCATGTTCTGGTAATATGTTAGGCATATACTTTGTGACCTAAATGGGACCAATAAAGTGTATGAAATGGAAGAACATTTGATGGTACAGTTACAGACTCAGATTGCTTTACTGTACAAAGTGAGTCATTAGCAGAAGTTATCTTTATTGGCACATAAGATAAACGCTTTACGTATGTCATCTTGGCAATGCAACTTTTGCCCATGAGACACCCCATTGACTATAGATGGTAGAGTAGGAATAGCTGTCTTCCTGCGAAATATCATCATCATCTACATGTTTCATTTAAACTTCATTGCATTTCCAGCATTCTTACTGTTTCTAGAATAATACCCTCAGTACTTTCTTCAGACTTAGTACTCCTTTTACTTTAGAAATTACAGACTCTGCACTCCACCTGGGAGAGAAGTCTTCTGTCATACACTTTCTGGAATATTAGCAATATTTATGCAAGTTATGAAAATGTAAACCAGCTCTTGTTTATTGAGAAATATGTATTGGCATGTACATAGGTGGTGTTTTTATTTGAAGGAAATCAGAAGTCTTTTCAAGCGGTGCTTCAAATTGAGAGTTGTTCATAATGACAAAATTTGTCCTGCTCCAAGTTCTTTCTCCAGAAGCAGCAGATCCAGCAGGGAATTTAACAAATTAGATTAGAATATTGTCATTTTAATACATACCACTTGTGCAACCAATTATTCCTTGTTATTGTGTCTTATGGCTGCCATAAAGTCATTCTGTTGAATACCCAGATTCAAATTAGGTTTTGACACAATGTTATTATGTATTATTAAAGGCTGTAGGTGAAGCTGGAGTTTCCTTGAGTTAACTGTAAGTAACAGTTCTAGTCTCTGTGATCACTGAGTATTGTGTTGTAATTGTCCTGGTTTAGCTTCCCCCTCAGTCGCCTCTGAGTGAAGAAGTGAGGTGTAGTTGTGATTGCACTGGCCAGGGAGATGACTGTGTAAGTTTAATGCAGGCAGCAGGTATCAGTAATCGCAGGTGTGGTTCACTTTTCTATCCTGAGGTTCTTGAGTTGCTGCTAACAACTAAAATGAGCCATTTAATGCCTGAACTGGAAGGGGAGATGCCTTCTCCAAAAGATAATCCTGAGCTACCATTTAAGGCAAACACGTTGTTTTGTTTCTGTACATACACAGTATTTTCGTAATGCCTCATTCTTATTTTAATTGCTTTTTTTGCAGCTTTGCATAGTTGTAACAACAATCAGAACACGTTTGTCAGATTTCAAGAACTTCAGCTTGTTCATAAGACTAAAAAACATAATATAAAGAAGTTGAATTTTCCATCTATGTATGTTTTAGGAACAATATGAACCTGTTGAAGCAGGTCCAGAGGAGGGCCAAGAAAGTGGTCAGAGAATGTTCAGCATGGAGAAGAGAAGGCTCCAGGGAGATCTTATAGCAGCCTTCCAGTACCCAAAGAGGGAAGAGGGAAAACTGGATAGGGACTTTTTACAAGGGCACATAGTGATAGGACAAAGGGTAATGGGTTTAAGCTGAAAGAGGGCAGGTTTAGATTAGATATTAGGAAGAAATTCCTTACTGTGATGGTGGTGAGGGCTGGAGCAGGTTGCCCAGAGAAGTTATGGGTGCTGCAGCTCTGGAAGTGTTCATGGCCAGGCTGGATGTGGCTTTGCAAAACCTGGTCCAGTGGAAGGTGTTCCTGCCTATGGCAGGGAGGGGCTGTACTAGAACACCTTTAAAGATCCCCTCCAACTCAAACCATCTGTGATTCTGTTTTATTTGTATATATATACACACTAATAAGGAACTAAACCATTTGATGAAGGGACCTCCTACAGTCTTATAATAAGCATTTTTTATAGTGACCTTTGAATATTCTTGTTTTCTAGTTAACAGTTTTCCAAATCTGTTGTGAATAGGCATGATTCACAAAGTAATTGAAGGAATAAGCTTTTTGTCCTCATATTTTGCCTATTCATCTGTTCTGTTTTAAAGGAAATTATATCTGATTTTACTGTGACTGTTCAGTGCTTTCAGTGTTTTTTTTCCTACAAGTTCCCCGTTTTTGATGCATGAAGCATTAATGACAATAATAGCTGAAACTAAACTAGAAGTACTTTTTGGTTTCATGTACACAAGATAAAAATTTTTGCTATGCACTAGGCATTTCATTACTTCATTTGAGATGTTTTTGCAAGGTAGTTTCTTAGCATGAGACTTTTATACTGGAATACACTGTGGTTTAGTCCCAAATGTATTTCCTCTTTGAAAATAAGAAGGCAGAGACTTAAAAGTTTTTAAACTTGATGTTTTTGGGCAGCTGTTATTTTTAAGTTTCTTGTGGCCTTTATGTTTGTAATCTTCAGGACAGAAATTTGGAAGCTCTTTAATACTGAAGGCACTCCAGTTTCTTAGGTTGTTTTTGCTAATACTACTAGTAGTATTGGAAATACCTTGTTCTTGAAATTTTATTTTTAAATTGCTGGTGTAAATACTAATAGGGCCTGAATTTCTAGGGTTATTTCTACGCACTCTCTAGAAGTTGTAAGCTTTCCACTGTTACATGGTGCTGTTGAAACGCAGATAGTTTTACGCAGGGAGCATCCATTATTATTTTACTGGCATTTGTTCAAGCAGAGGGTTTTACTAATTTGAAGTAGGCATCTAATATGTAAGTAATTGCATGTTAATTGATAGCAGCCTTCATGAGAATAGGGAAAGAGGTCAGAATTTTGTTAGAAATGGGAATGAGCCTGAAGGGTAGGTAAGGTGGGAGTTTGGGGCTATTTGGATGCAAGATACAGGAGTATCTGGAGGGGATAGGAGGCAGAGAGAGGGCAAGCCTGCCTGCTGCTTTTCTGTGACTTTCTGCCTGGCTTGGAGGTTGGACCTATGATTCTGTTGGCCTGAATTCATAAACAGCTATCAGATGTGGTCATAATAGCTTTATCCTCTGTAGTGAGTGATCCAAACCAGAGATGACAACTTTAATAGCTGTTAGTTAAATGTAGATAGTAGGTATCAGTCCTGCTCATTGTTTTGTGGATTGATGGTGGATGTCATGAGCAACACATAGGTTTTTCCTATTCCTTTTGTACAACTTGAGCAATTTGTCAGCCAGCCATTGTGTATCAGAGAGGAAGATTAAGCTATCAGAAGTTATGAAATGTCAGCATTAGCTGCAGTTGAATTACCATGTCACTTCATTTCTTTGAATGTGTTGGTGCATACATTTTGTGATTCAGTTTTCAATTACCTGAATGCATACTACTTTTTGCCTTTTTAAGTTCTTGGAATTCTTATCTATTCAATGCCTGTATGGTGCCTGTGGATGAGGGAGAGTTGCCCAAACAAGTTCTGTATTTCTTTTTTTTTTTGGAAAGCTGTAAGTGTTCAGTGAATGGCATGAAGAATAGTAAAGTCTCTCAGTTAGNAACAATGGTAGTTATAATTTTACTATCTTTGGAACTGTGATGATGAATCAATTAATTTTCATTAAATTATCAGAAACTATAATTCTACACAGGGAGCCAGCATTTCTTGGCATTTGCCTTTGCAGTCTAATCTTGATGTTCTTCTGAGGATCTGGTTTGACAAGCCAATTTACAAATAAATTTTCATGACTCATCTTCAGAGTTTGATCATGAGTAATATTTGACCCCCAGCACAAGGGTGCCAATACAGTGGGTTTGTTAGTATATTCTCTAGCTGATTTTGAGGGATTCCTCGATGGACAGCATAGCTACCTTCAAAGCTCAAAATGTAGGTGTATAACAGTTGGAGTAGAGGAGGATTAACTTTGTTTTACGTCCAGCTCTCTGTGATTCAGTCAATTCAGGAGCTTAGAAATCACCTGTTTGGAGCTTCAGAACAATTGTAATGATACGGATTGTGCCCAGAGGATGTATAACATAATTCCTGTTAATGGGAGGTTTTAATAATTGAGTTCAGTGTTGTTGATGATAACATTAGAGATGTCAGATCTAAATTGTCCTGTAGAGCTTGACTTTTAAAGTGCTTAAAAAAAAATCTGTGATGTACTTACGTGCTGCAGCAATTATTAAGACTGAGAATCACAAGCATTTAATTGAATCTGAAACATAGTAGTGTGACTCCCTTGGGTAGGTGTGGAAGCTAGAAGAAAGTCAGATAGTAAATGGAGTGAGGTTTCTTATTGTCAATTAGCTGCTCCAGAATTGCTTGAGAAATGCAGTTTATCAGCCAGCTTCCTGTATTCTCTCCAGTACTGCAGGTACCATGACGGTCGGAATAATCAAGCTGAGTTTTCAATCCTCACCAGTAATCAAGGTTTTGTAGGTCAGTGTAGGTTTTGCTCTCCTGTGTCATCTGTCCAACATGGTATTTCCAGGAGGTTTAAGTGAGTTTAATGGAACAAACTGTTGCATTTATGAGTAAAGATACTCCTTTTTGTGAAAGCATCAAAAATATGATATCTTTTCTCTTTACAGTGATAACTCTGAGTTGCTAACTTTTTATCTTTAATGTCAGTGGAGGTGAGTTTTGATTACACATGGGGAGCAAATTTATTGAGTAAACAGTTGCTATGGTTAAATAAATCACCCTTAAAGCTGCATTTAAATTCCTTACATTGCCAGAATGAGGCAGAGGCCCATAAAATACAGAACTTGCATGAACTGTACAGGAGACTTCAAAAAGGAGGTAAAATGTCTTTTTAAATAACTTTTATACTTCTAGATAGTTGCAGAGAATGCTTTTTGGGGTTCACTGTCCAATGTATTGATGGGTAATTTTCTAAATTATTTTTACAAGTTTCTTTAGCTATGACATTTCCATCATACTGTGCTGTGGTACTCATGGGTAACTTCTATCTGTATTGATTTAGCTACTATTTGAAATTAAAATTTTCTTTAATAGAGAAAGATGGGTTATTATTTTTAAAATATTTGTGAGGATAGCACTGCTTTTAGTGAAGCATGTTACATTATGTACAATATTAAGCTAGTCTGTTTATGATGACAGCTTTCTATTTGGTGTGTGGCTTTTTGTTATTTTTGTTAGTTTTGGGGTGGGTTTTATTTATTTTTTCATAAAAAATGCGGAGTATTTGAACTTTTCACTTAAAATACAGTTTTCAAAAGCCATTTTGCTCACTCCTCTCAATCTTTTTGTGTTTCTGCTTAAAGAAAGTAGTCTGCTGCTTTATTCATTCACTACGTGGGAAAGTAAGGAGGGGAAACCTTGAAAATATCTCAGATAAAATTGAAGACACAGATTTCCCATTTCTGTGAGCCAGTAATAGTCTAAGTTGAAAATAAGAGGCTTGTTTTTGAGGATTTTTGATCAGCTGAAAATTTTTGGAACATCTCCAGTCACGACAATCCTGTAATTGTTTGATGGCAGGCTGCTCACCAATTTGTATTAATTTTTTGGGTGGTTATTAGCAAGCTAATAACTCTGGATGCTATTTTGAAATTTCCTGTCACTTCTTCTCATTGTCGTTGGAAGCAGTGGGTGTCTTTCCAAGGGATTATCCCGGCATTTTATATTACATTTCCCAGAGGTAGAGATGAGCAGTGCAGTGTATCTAGACCAGTGATGGCCAACATTTCTTCCCAGATGAACCAATATCTTATTCAAGAGAAAACTGTGTGCTTTGGCTCCTCCTCTGCCATGACTGGACTTCATGTGGGGCACTATTGTAATGTACTTTTCAGAACAAGTGAAAATAAATCAGTGACTTGTATCAGTGGGGTGTGTGTGTCCCTCAGTTACCTGAGCAGCAGCTGTAGAACCCGCTCATTGCCATGCTTTGCTCAGAGTGGGACATCTGTGCAGCCCAGGTGCTCTGTCACAACCATGCTGAGGAATGAGACCTGGCTGCCTGTCTCCTTTGTGTTGTCACTGCCAGCACTGATGAATTGTTATGCCCTACACAGCTGCAAGAGCCACTGTACGTCTGTAGTGGTAACACTCTGTGTTGTAGATAGCTGGAGCTGATCTGTCCCTGGAGACAGGCTATTCCTGAAGCTGAGCTGTAGCAGAAGCTCTTTGTTTGCTTCCCTCATCCTGCAGGGGTTTTGTCACTGAAGGATCCCAGCAGTAAGCAGCCAAGGCAAGCTACAGAGCAGAAAAGGCCGAGGCAGAATCTCTGTCACAAGGATGCCAAACCATCTGACATCCAAAAGCTGTTAAAACTTATAAGCATATGGCAAACTCTAGTCCAAATAGCATGCTGGATCTTTTAAAATTATTAATCTCTTTTATGATCTCCCTTTTACAAATAAAGCTATATAATAAAGTGCTCCAGGGTCCTTTGAGATGAAAGGCATTAGATAATGGCGCCTTTAGATGTTTACCTCTTGTCTGGGCCTGTGAATTAATTTATCACTGAAATGCTTTATTGCAAGAACTCTATTCTTGCCCATGTGTGGTGTGACACCATTTGAATATCGTCATTATTTATTTTAGCTCATTTATTAAGTTTCCTATTGTGAGGCCTCTATGGCCTGAATTAAAACAGATACAAAAGACTAAAAACAAATCTCTATATAAAACTGCCAAATAAAATACATAGCCAGGCAAGATTGTGGACAAGCCCATTAGACCTCTTGGAAACCACCCACAAAGGGATTAGTTCTCTGTTACTCAAGGGAATGAAAAAAACATGGACAGCAGATAAAAGAGCAAAGAGAGGGGACCCGAAATAGATAAAAATAGCTCAGTTGAAATAAACACTTCTTGCAGTAAAGCCAGCCAGAAAAGGGCAAGAAAAGAAGAACATGCTGAAACGTTAACATAAAAATGTGAGTTGTTGCAGAGGAGTGGAAGTTGCGGTGCAGTGGGGCATCCCGAGCCAGGATCTGATCTGGAGCAGGCAGAGGGCTTTGCTGGTGTGCAGACTACAGGCTGGAGTTTGGTTTTGGCTGGCCTTTTCAACCTGCCCATGGATGGCCAGCTGCAGGAAAGGAGATGGCAATGCTGATACAAGTAAGAAAGCTGCTTTTCTGAAACACAAGTTTACTTGCTTTGGTTGTAATTACAATATTAGGGCTCTTATCCACCCTTAAGCACAGAAGACCCAAGTACTACACAGTGTTTTGTAGGATGAAATCTAGAAGTTGTAAAAAGTTGCATCCTCTTGAGGTTTAGATGTTACTGGCCGGGATGATTTCTTCTCGTCTTTCCCACCTTTTGTAGCCATAAGAATGCTATAGGCAAATGGAGATAGACTACAAGGACTTACCTATAACATTCCCTTTTTGATGGATTGCTCCGTAAATGGGCCTTACGTGTTATAAGATCATTTACATGAAATCTCTGTTGCTTCTGTTTTTGTTATCTGAATTATAATCTTCTACCTGTGCCCAATTATTTTCTGGAAACAGGTTAAATTATTGAGGGCAGAAGAAAAGACTATCATGTGACTTGGTACTTTGGTAGGGTCCAACCATGGCCTTACCTCTAAATTTCAAAACAAACACACCCTGAGCATTATGTTGCTCTTTTATTATACCCTCTGGCAACATGTAGTTGGTTTCTGCTTTGCAGAGCTGTCACTTAATGCAGTTCTTATTGATGATTATTTCTTCCACCCAGCTCATTCAGGTCTTTGTTTAAATTTTAAAAATAAATAAAAAATAAAAAAATTAAAATATATCTTTGATTTTGCTGCTGCTTTTTCTCAAGTAGTTCTCTCTCCCTGCTCCCTTGCAGTCTCACTCTTTTGCATAAAAATTTATTAATAATAAAGTTACCATATTTTGCCTTTTATTCCTTTTGAATCTCTCTGAGTGCTTTTGAGAGCTAGTAGCTGACTATTCTGGAGGATAATCAGAGAGATACCAGTCAGAGTGGATATGGAAAAAATGTGACAGTTGTAAGAATTCTTTTAGCCTTTATGACTTATGCTCACGTATTGCCAGCAGTCCTGGTGCAATGCCCAGTACTGATGCTGGAGTCGCTCCTATGCAGAATCCCCTATAAAGCAGGATCAGGAGCATAGGGATAATTGTCTTCTAACTGGAAGATGTCACTCATTACTGCCCTGTCTTGAAAGTGTTAGCAAAGATACTCTGCAGGTGACTAGGAATATGCCACAAATTCTTACTTTAGAGTCTTGTATAAACTGGAGAATTTTAACCCTTCTGGTTTATGACCAATATCCAAAGTATACATATATATATATATACACACACACACATGTATCTACATATACACAAGTATCTACATATATATATATATGTATATACATACACACACATATATATATATATATACACACACACTGTTATATACAGTATGTCTGGAGGTTAAAAAAAGCTGTGGGATGTTGCAAATTTCAGTTCCTCCTTCCTAACACGTGTTTGGTATTTGTAATTTAAAAGTAGAATGTCTGTCTTCATTTAAAACATATTGAATTAGCTAGCAAAATGTGAAGTAGTACTTTATGTCTCATCAAGCAGAGCTCTGACTCTGTTGAAGCTTTCTTGAACACTGCAGTTGTCTTTGTACGTCCAAAATTGTGAGACCCATGCAAAGGCACGTCCTCTTCATCGTGGTTGTGAATGGACCCTCAGAGTGATGCCATGCCCAGGTATGCAGGGTTGCAGGTAAAAGGAGTGTGATGAAAGGAGTTTTACACCCTTGTGCATGATCTGCTGTTCAACCTTTCTCAAGTCCTGGTCTTCACTGGTAGTATACTGTGAGACTTCTGGAAACTATTACTATAGTACTGGTTTTATGGCTGTGATAAAACATGCTCCAGTCATCAGAGCTCTCTGGATATACTGCTCAGTGTTCTTAAAATGTCCCTTGTCAGGAATTTAACTTAATTGTACAATTGAACTTTTTGATGTGACAAGAAAAAAAGACACTTAAAACATCAAATATTGACCTTTTGAGAAGAGGGGTGAAAAAGAAATACAGGGCAGACTTTACCAGAGGTAGAGAGCGCAGAAAAAGGTTAATGCTGGCACTGGCCATTTGTAGAATTTATTTACCACTAGTTTGAGACAGGACAGCATGAAATTTTACATGTTAAAGTCTGTTTACAGTGGTTAAGGGTATTCAGAGAGTATCAAATCAAATGTCCAGATGGCATCGTGTTTTGTCTCTGGCAGAGGCTGGTCAATCAACACACAAGGAAAAGTTTAAGCACCAGTAAGCTCACATTGACACTGTTCTGATTCAGATCCAGGAGTCTGCAGCTCAGGAGCATCCTGCGCCAGGTACACGGGCTTTGTGGCTTTGATTTCTGTGAAATTGTGTCCTTATGACTTTCTTCTGTGAATTTGCCCAGTTGCATTTTGCATCTGTGTAAAATTTTGACCTGTTCTGTATAGCAAACGGTACAGTTTACCTGTGGGTTGTGTGGAAAAGTTAGGTTCTTTTGTTGTTTGAATACCCCCACTTCTGATTTCCTTCAATGACCTTTTTCTTTCCTGCACTGGAAATGGCAGTAACAGTTGTTACCTATTTACTCCATGCCGCTCTTGCTTTAATAGACCCATATGATATCTCTGTGTAGTAATTTATTTTCCTGATTTGAATAGTGTTAGTCTGTTGCTCAGACAGAATCTAATCTATCCATATGTCTGAATCATCTGGGTTTTTTCGCTGTTCTGAGTGTGTTTTGAAGTTGCCTTAAATCCATTTTGCAACTAGAGGAACAAGAACTACATGTAATAGAAATGAAAACCTATGCTGTGTCGTATTGCTGGTCTCTGTTTTCCCTTTCTCCCCCACGTCCTTACAGCTGCAAATGGAGACCAATGTAATAATGACAGTTGCCACTTACAGTTAGGGCTCTGTGTTTCTTTCAAAGAAAGCCTGGTGGGGAACATTTAACTTGTGATGGATAGAGGACTTGACATGGGCTCCCAGTACAATTCCTGCTTCTTTGTTCCATGTAATATTTGTCAAAACAGTGGCAATGAGTGATGATATGTATTTATTTTTTTTTCAGCGTGAAGGATGGCTGCATTCAGCATGCACACTCTCAGATAAAAGAAGCTGAACAGCTTCAAAAGCTATGTCAGTCAGTCTGTCAAAATCACGCTGGCAGACCTAGAGTCCTGTAGGTACAGATGGGACCTGAAAGTGAGATCTGTTTGCTCATGGGGGTGAAGGGAGCTTGATTTGACAAGACTGCTGCAGAGAGCAGCTGGCTTGCCTGGCTGTGACTGCATCTTCACACACCTTGTAAGACGCTTGCCCTAAATATATTTTTAATTTTTTTTATTTTTCTGCAAGCTCTGTTTCTTTCTTGGAGATGCACAGCCTTCATGCACTATGTCCTCTCTGGGGCACCAGCCAGCGTTGTAGCCCTGGCCCTGTTCCTGGGGTCCTCCTGAGCCCCTCACTGCACCAGGCATAACATGAGGAGTGAGCAGGCAGGTGAGCTGCTGTCACAGTTGTGCCTTTGCTCATGCTCTGAAAGGTCTGCAGGGAAACCAACAGACAAAGAGAGGCCACTTTTCCATGTAGGGGAGTTACGATAGGAGAGAACAAAATGGGCAGGATGGGGACTGTGAACCCTTGTTACTTCAGAATGAGCCCTCCTAGGGACCTGAGTTCTGACTGGATTTTGTGATGAGGAGATGTGTGTCTGTGCTCAGGGAGCCCATCCTACATACCTTGGAGAAATCTTTTGAAATGACTTCATCCCTTGAAACTGAAGAATAGTTATCTGTTGGCTAGAAGATCAGGGTATTTCTTTTTTTTGCTACGGAGTTGTCAATTCAAAGCAGCTGTTTACCTACTGAGTTAATGGAATTAAGTGTGTTTGACATGATGGGAGCTTCTTTTTGGCATGTGTAGCATTTATGTATTTAAAGTTGTCATATAATCAATTATCCATATCTTGTACTTTTTTCATAAGAAATAAGATCTTCTTTCTTTTAAAATGTGAGTGTTTAAAAATTTGTGTATGTAGGCCCTATACTTGATTTGTCTCTCTTGACCAGGTAATAGGTATGTATTTTTTTGCTAGGCTTAGTCCATGGTGATACTGATGTACTGAAGTATTGATCTGTTTTCTGTCAACTTGCTTTTGCTATTGCCTTTCTCAGAAAGATCTCATTCAATGAGGGAAAGACTTGTGGGTCTTACTAGAGGTGTTCACCTTCCTGGCTTCGATCATGCTGCATATAGTGCATACTCTGATTTCAGCTAGCAGATTACTTAATTCAGTAACATTTGTCCACCTTGAAAGTAGTGAACATTTTAAAAAGTTTTTTTGAAAGTTTTTGTGACGAATATATAAAATGTCTAAGATCTGTATCGTTGAATGCAGCAAAATGAATATATGGAAATAATGCAACTTAATGAGCAGGTTCTTTTGAGAAGATATTAAAATGCAAAGAGTGGGTGAAGGACACAGGCACCTACAAACTAAAGCAAATGTACAAAGGCGCCAAATTGCTGTAAGATAAAGATTTAGAAAGAGCAAAAGAAAAGCTAGGACACAATGGTAGTTAAAGGGCTAAAATGTATAATGGAGTAATTGTATTAGGAAATGGAAAAAGAGAAATTTAGCAAGGGAATGCAGACATTAACATAAATGAAGTTCTTAAAGCCTTTATTATTACTTAAGTATTCTTTAACATGTCAGAGGCACATGTTTTCACTGTCCCTTAAGTCCCTGTGAATTCTGATTTTTGAATTTTTATTTTTTGTCGAGCTGAGTTGTGCCCAGGGACAGGTCCAGAGGTGATGGGCACAAACTGAAAAGCAGGAGATTCCCTCTGATCATCAGGAAATGCTTCTTCACTTTGAGGGTGACTGAGCTCTGAGACCAGTTGCCCAGCGAGGCTGAGGAGTCACCTCCTTTGGAAATACTCAAAAGCCAGCTGGACTTGGTCCTGGGCAGCCAGCTCTCTGTGTGACCCTGCTTGAGCATGGGCTTGGACCAAATGACCTCCAGAGGTCCCTTCCAACCTCATCTGTGCTGTGATTCTGCAAAAAAGTATTTTAATTTTAAAAAGGAGTTTTTTATCATTATTTGCATAATGTAAACAGCTCAGCCAGCATAGTGGATACTTGTAAAAAGATACATTCACTTTCAGTTATTAAAATGAGCTTTCCAACCAAATAAATGTTTAAATCTATTATGTTTCAGTCATAAGAGAGGGCAAAAGGGAAGCTTCAGACCATACTGTGAATTTGGGGCTCTATCTCCTCTAGCTGCAAAATGGAGGTTTTGCATGGCACTGTTGATTAAACATCTCATTATGAAGGATAATATATGGAAACAACCTTGGTGGGGCCTTGTTAGCAGCATTGAGTATTTGGTGTTTATGACTCACTGGGATGCTTACTAATGAATTTTTCAGTGAGATCTAAAGCCTTTTGTTCAAGAAATTATTTTTTTCAAGTAGAAGTGCAAAATTAATGAGATTAATTGCATCCAAATCTGATGATTTGGCAGGGCTTCATGTGTAACTCCATTGGCACCAGTTCTTGGTCTAAAATTATGATGACATTGATACTAAAGTGTGAAGCACTGGCATTTTAAGATGACTCATTTTGAGAAGAAATACTGTTTCAAAATCAGTCCTTCAGTCTGAGCTGCAGGCTGCAAAGAATGTTACTTGCTTTTGATAAGGGATATGAAAAATATCCATGGAAGGTTTACTGAGGGACAGAAACGTTGCAGGCATGCAAAGTTAGACAAGGTAAAGAACTTTGGAGAGGACTGTAGAGGAAAAGCTTACTTTCAAAGACACAGAACCATCTGTGTATTATCTGAGACAGATACTACCTAATTGGCTGACCTTACCACATTTTCTATGAGGCTTGGCTTGAAAAGCAGAGAAGTAACTTCCAATCAAAGGAAATTTTTTGTCTGCCTCTTTGAACTTCATTCGATGACTTGCATTTGTAATTATCATTGTAGTTTGAGCTGAATTACAACTTTTTTGAATGGCACAGTATTTATTTTAGTTAATTCTGGTTTCCAGTGGTTTGAATGTGAAAGAAGCAACATAAGTGCAAAATGTTGTTATACCTTTGGGCCGCTCCTCTTAATTTATGTACTTGCATGAAACTGTGCTTCAATTCCACTCTCTCACTCTCTGTGACTTCTCTTTACCTTCGTATCTACAGCTTGTGTTGCTTGGAATAGGTGGCTTAGCTGAGAATAAACCTGAATTTTTCATAATTTTTCTCAGAATCACTTAATGACTCTCTGTGGTGCTGGTTTCCTTAAGGGATGCATTCATATTTTACTCAGTTTTTTGAGAATGTTCAAACCTTCAAATGGTTTCCCAGTGCCTAAATCTAAATTTTAATATTTCTTTACTTTTTTCCTGTATTACCAAAAATATCATTTTATTACTTGAAAAAAACCCAAAGCACACACCTAATAGGAAATGCTATCTCAGTTCCCTGATATGTGACACAGCCATAATCAAATATATTGTATCTCATTCTCCATATCAGAGATTTACATAACACTTGAGTCTTCTGTGACTGTGAAGCTTAATAAAATTTAGATTGCAGCTTTACTTTGATATAGAAGTTATTGTTTTTCAAGATACTGGAATTTGCTTCTGATACTACCTCTCTGTATCACTGTAGCTGATGAATGCAAATCCATCTGCAATTCAGCTGACTGTCTTGCTGCATGTTACAACCTAAATTTGATTTTTATGGAGCAACTTGAAATAATACTTCGATGAGAAAAAATATTTAAGCTTATGAAAAGAATATTGCTTTTTGCTGTCCAGGAAACCAGATTTTGCCTTTGTAGGTCTCTTTGAAAGAAAGAAAATGCCTTCGAAGTTAATCTTAATATTTGGAAAAAAAACCACAAGCTAAAAACAAGGAAAGGCCATTTAGCTTTCCATTGGATTAAGCGAGGTCTGGGTTAGTATTTAGTTGGCCTATTTGGATTTCAGCATTTATGGGAAAAGATGCTGTCTACAGTTTTTAGAAGTGAACCCATCCAATTATGGCTTCTGTACTGATTCATAAATGGAAAAGATTCAAAAAGTTAACTGCAAGTGAAACTAGTCAATTGGGATGAGATTGCTTCAGTGAGTGGAAAAAAAATAAGTGTTTCTGGGGAGTGTAACATATGTTTTCTTGGGAAAAAAAATTGTGCTAATAATAATGTCCATTAGCAG
This sequence comes from Sakesphorus luctuosus, assembly GCA_013396695.1. Taxonomy (NCBI): domain Eukaryota; kingdom Metazoa; phylum Chordata; class Aves; order Passeriformes; family Thamnophilidae; genus Sakesphorus; species Sakesphorus luctuosus. Next base: position 16,346 of record VWZD01008779.1, read on the forward strand.
AAGCTGTTAGCAGCAGGAACTTCACTTAAGAAGTCTGGTAGGAAGCACCATGTAGTTAAATGGTTTGCCTTGCTGGAGGAGCATGCAAGATGCTGTCTCTGGCTGCTGTGCAATTGCAGCAGTGTTCTGAGTGTGGTGAAAGAAATAAGATGGAAGAACAGGAGCAGAGGAAGAAAGGAGATCAAAGCATTGTGATAATAATGAGAAAGAAAATATTCAGCAAGACCCCTGTTATCTTTGTCCCTCCTCCCATGTGATGGTGTTGAGAAGTAGTGTTTGAATCAGAGCAGGGAATGGCCTTTCTTTTTTCAGCAAATGTCTTCCAGGGATTTCCAGTAGTGAGTAAATAGATGTGCTCATGACTTGGACTGCATGTTTCTTTTTATAGGCAGATACTATTTTTGTTATGCCCTATTTATAATGCTTTAATTTTTTAGTTCACTGGAGAAAAATAGCTTGTTTTTCATATGAGTTGTCTTTCAGTATTCATGTTTCCCGCGTCTTCGGAAACTTCTGCTCAGTTGTTTCAGAAGTTTTGGTTTTGATGTTTTTTTTTCATTTTGGTAGTTTGTTTGTTTGCTGGTTTCATTTGGGGTTTTGGTGTGGTTTTCTTGTTTCGTTTGTTGTTTGTTTGGGGTTTTGGGGCGTGTTTTTTTGTTTGTTTTTTTTTTTTTATTTTTTTATTTTTATTAATTTTTTATTGGTTGATGACTTGAAGCTGCAATAACTTCTGGTTAGGAGACCAAGCTGTTTGGTGGTTAGTAGGCTTAACACTAGGTGATTTTAATTTTCATAGAAGATCTATGATGGCCAGCACTATTCAATTCTGTCACTATTTGTAGAGTGTTGTTTTTGAATGTTCTTTTCTAGGAGTCCAGTAAGAAGCACTTTGTTTTTTTGCAAACATTAGAGAAATTGTTGAAAAAAAGCAAAGAAAGATGGAAAGCTACAAAAGTCAGCTGGCTTATGTGATCTCCTAGAGAAAGAATGTAGATGTACTTTGCAGGTGGTCGTTTACATCAAACCAAAATTAATTTGGTACTAGTATTTATTTCCAGCTATTAACATAGTGCAAATAGTGATGAGTTCTTTGAATCCTCATGTCTGTGTTTACATTGCGAGTTTAATTCTTATAACTCTTCAAATCTGTGGGATCCCAAGGAAACATGGGACCGGCGCATCACCTGGTTTGGCCACCAGTAGGTTTAGAATTCCAGTAACAAGTTCACTGCAGAATTCAGTAACTGGAAAATTGTTCCCACAACTTGTATCAGATAAAAATTTTCTCTTGCAGTTCAAAAATGTCCATTCCTTTTGTCTCAGATGTTGCAAGTTTCTATTTCACTGAGAAAATTAAAATTATAAGTGTATGTGGTATTTTTTCTTGCCCCTAAGTAAATATATAGTGGCAACATCATCAATAATCTGTAATTGCTTCAAAGTACTACTGAAATACTAACCCTCTCACATATAGCTGTCAAGAGAAATGCAGAGGGCTACTTGAGGCAGGTTAATTGGAGGAGTTAATGGGACCTGAAGGTGATCTGCCCATGGCTATATGCAAAGATAACCAGATGCTCCGCTCCCAGCATTGTCTTCCTCATACTGTCAGAAGTGTTTCTAATTGTCTGTCATTGTTCTAAGGAAAGACTGGAGATATTTCACAAGATCAATTATTATAGTGTTCCTTTGGGCAAAGGGAAATTGAAGTAGTGTTTCATGTGATTTGCTGAATTGCTACTGAAAGAACCCCAAATCAATCCTTCATGTGAGAAGACATCTCAACACATGCTGTCCTTTTTGACTTGTATATGGACTATGGAGAGACCAAAATACAAGTGCAATGCAGTTGGTTACACCTTTTCAACCTACAGTGGGGCAATCACTTAAGTTATCTTAAGTTCCTAGAAAACTAATGCATTCAGGTTGGATTATGAAAAAGAAGAAACTTGTGTACGTAATGGCTGTTCTTGGAAGTACACACTTGTGTGAATGGCTTGGTTGATTGGTTTTATGTGTTGCCTTTTTTTTTTTTAGCTCAGAACAGGTACAGAGGTTGTCACCTATGATATTTTTAGGCTTTAGGACACCATCTAAGTGAAGAAAATAAATAATTGAATCTAAGCAAAGAGCTCATTTGTGTGGAGCTCAGTGAAAATCTATTTAGTTTTGGTCATCCTTCTTAAACTTGATTTGCATTCTGCCTATAGAGGAACAGTACTACCATGCATTTTAATAGTGTAAAGTAAGTTGTTCATTTTGGAGTGAGTGTTAACTTGACAGCATTTCTATGCATTTCTACTCCTGTCTCTTATGGATTGGTTGTGGTTCTTTTTTCTTTCTCACTCTAGCATTAGGCTGAGACTTCCTTCCAAGCCTGTCACCACTGGTTCATATTCAAGCAGAAGACTGACAGTGCAGCTCTGTAGCAGTTCCAGCTCCTGCAGTCCTAGGCAGGCAGACTCTGAGAAAGAGAGCCAAATTTTGCTCTCAGGAAAACTGTAGCCACATCAGTGAAGGCACTTGGATTGAAGGCTGCTTAGTAATTCTGTAAATCAAGTTAACTGTCCTCCTTTTGGGCTGTGCTAAACTGGCCACTTTTGCACAGTCTGTGCCGTGACAGTTGCCATGGATAAGAGAAAGAATTGCATTATTTTTTTACCTTTCTTGACATACAGTGCCGAAGCAAGAATTGGCTTCAGAAGTACAGGAAGTATGTCAGCCCTCCAGATACACATTGAAAACAATTACAATTCTCTTTTGATTACAATCGAATCAATCATGGTTTTAGCTTTACAACAAATAATGTATTTGTGAAAAGATGCATAGCCTCAAAAATCATTATGTGTAACCATTGTTGTACATAATGACATTTCTTCAGGAAGATGAGCTATTAATAAAAGAAACACTGCTATATTATTATATAACCTTTTATTGTGTACAGCATATTATGACAGATGGCAGTTGTCACTAATTATATTACTACTGAAAAAGCAGATCTGGAATGAGCTGCTTTTTTGTGTCTTGGTTATCTTTTGTTGTAACTGAGAGGAAAGTCCAATGCCCAAATGGCTTAGTGTATTGAAGTGGAAAGCATCTGTGCTGGGAAGCCAGCTTCTCACTCATTAACTGCTTTCATTTTATCTAAAATGGGATTGTACTAGCCTATTGCTTGGCGTGTTGCACCTGTCTAGTGTTGAAATGAGTGGGTAAAATATATTTTAAGAAGTATGAAAGAACACTGTGGCAGATGAAACACCGAGTGCACAAATGTCACAAAATTCCTGAATTAAATTTGGCTATGTGACACAAGTTCTCTGCTTTATGCATAGGCTTCATGAACAAGTCTTTAATTACACATCCATACAGTGGGATTTCCTCTCTTCTGTATAGCAGAGTATCTGGTTTGCTTGCATTTACTCTGGAAGCCTCCAAAATCAGATTGGCATTATCATTTGTGATAACAGTTGGTGCTCAAAAGTAAAAAGACATCAAAAAGTCTGTGCAGGAAATGGACCAACCTATGTTGAATGTTAAAGTCACTACCAGTTGCCTATGAGATTGTAGGATTCCAGGCAAATTGTTTAAAAATTAATGTTTAATTCCCTGATTGATATGCACTAAGGGGTTTGTTAACAGGGTCTAAAAGTTAGTAGAATTGTGGCACATAAGCTCAGAAATTTATGTCAGATTTGTAGCTATAAAGAACTGTGTCCATTTCACATATTAAACTGGGAAGTGCTGAAAAATGCAAAACCAATTATGTTTTCTAGCCTGTATTATACTTAAAGGAACATAAATTAAAAAAATGTGAGTACAGGCTAATGAAGAATCAACCCTGAGTAGGTGTTGAAGGGTTAGAATTGCATTGGTAGTAATAGACTATAATGACAATTTCATAATGATAATATAATAGAAAATAATATAAGATATAATGTATATATACCATAATAATGTTAATAGACTTTATTATATGTTATATACACTAATATAAAATAACATGTATATAATGTAATGATAATTATAAAAAATAATATGATAGGAAAAGATAGGCTTTGATCTCACAGTTGACCTCATTTTGAAGATACTTGCAGTGATCTCTTTCCCTAAGTCAGTTACTGGGCTGAGGCTGTAAATGATGCAATGTAGTGAGTGCAGAGGCTTCGACACAAAAGCAGATTAGGGAAAATAAAGAGTTGCTGTGCATCGCACCAATTTATGGTCATTTTCTGTGTGCGTGATCTCGGCCTGCAGCAAATATCAGATAGTTTGTGTTAGCTCATTGAATTTAATCTTAGCGACTGAAGTTGTTGGATCTTAAATACTGTTCTTGGAAATTAAAGCTAAGATGATCTTAAGAGGGCAGAAGTCACTTGTGCTCTCACCAGTTTCTCTGCATCGGAACTAGTGCTTAGCAGCTCCAGGAAGGGTCAGCTGAACTGGTTGAGGTCCCACAAAACTAATTCTGTAGAGGAATTAGTGCAATTTCTTCCTTTTCTGAGGTTGCCGTCCGTTTGACTTAATAAGATTATTGTGTATATGAGCTGTTCGCTGTTTCTCTCTTTGGGTTGTGCTTAGCAGACTTCAGTCTTGTGCACTGTAAAGATTAACCTGCAAAGCTCATCATGTGGGTTTATGTGGCAATTATTGGGTTTTAACATGGCCTGTATTTAGTTCTGAATGCCATTTGAGGAAGAAACACAAAATCATCATATATTTTAGAGAGAAGTAGGAAAGGAACCGAAGGAAGGCTGTGTGTGGTAAGCAGTTTTATAGAGTTGGGGTATTGCTTGCTCTGGCTGTTCAGGGTAAAAGAAATAATGAACCTGTCTGCTGCACGCTAGAAAAATGAACTTTAAGGGTGCATGGACTAAAATATAAGAGCAGTTAGCCAATAAACTAAATTGTTAAGGGCAATAGTAGAATTGTTGATTCCGTGTAATCATAGGATAGATGAGGCTCCCATCTATTAGAGTTATCTTAGGACCAGTGGCATTGTTTCTGAGATGTGGCAGCAAAATAGCTGGCTGAGGAGCTCTTTTAAAACCAAAATAATAAATGCATTAGGTGTTGGGGTTTTTTGATGGCTGTGGTAAACATAAAGTTCAGAATAAACTTGTATTGATTTAGATTCTCTCATCTTTGGTGTCAGCTCAACTAAACAGATTTGTCTTGTAGAGGTTATGGTGAGACTTCACTTTTTCCGGTCTCAATTTTAATGTTTTTCAGATTAGATGAGACATTTTCTCAGTCATTTCCTTGCAGTGAATTGTTTCTGCTCTTTCCATTCGCAGGTAGGTTTATATGGGAATAAAACTTTGGAGTTCATTTGAGCACTTTGAAAGCTCCTTTATGGCTAAGAAATCTCCCTGTGAAGTGCATGACCATGAGTTCTCAGCACCTCTGGTGTTCCTCACCATTCTCTATAAAAGCTTGCACAGGAGGATTACAGTCTTTCAGTGAGCAATAGCTGGTGATTTGGTGCCAGCTCCGACTGGACAGTCCTTTGTGACTGTTTTGGCTGGCCATTTAATCTTTTTCTGGATTGACTTTCTCATTACAAAACATGAGTGAAATTAATTCCCTTGTACTTTCCTTTTGTTCATATGTAGATTTTAAACTTTTGGGATTCTTTATTGTAGTGTGTTTGAACAAAATCTAGCACTGGGGGTCCTTGTCCTTGTCTTATCTGAAGCCTTAGAGCACTATCATAAGCAGTAGCAGAAATAATAAGCTCTGTTCTCTATTGATCTCAAACCTTAGGACAAGTAAGAGAGCTCTTTAGGTTGGAAATGAGCATAAGACCCCATAGGCTGCTGAAGGCTTTAATCAGAAATTGTTATCATATGAACTCAACAGAACAAAAGTTAAATTTATGAGGGGGTTAATTTTTCCACCATATATTCCCAGTGTAAACCTTCATTAAGATGAAAATCGTGTTCAGAATGTATGCAATTAGTTTAGGTGAATTTACAAAAATGTTGAAAAGTCTGGGAACAATACAGCCTGACATTAAGGAGAGAAAGCCCCAAACATGAAAAGTTCTGTAATTAATGTTAAATTTCATGTGTTTGCCTTTCTTCTAAGCTCAGAAATATAGTTAAAATACATGAACAACTAGTCTTCTGTGATGTGCTGTAGTGATCCAAAAATTGTGTCTGTGCATAGTAGTGTTGTATTCCAGGTCAGATCAAGCTAATTAATTAAAACACATAGAAATCTGTATTTTCTGTAAATTCCCCCCTGCCCCAATAGTTTATAGCCAGAGAACAAAAAGAAAACCTACAGGTTAAGTAGCAAGGCCTTTCTATGGGGTGTATTTTTTGCCTTCTGGAGAATGATGCTTGTTTTGAAAGAAATAGGGCAGATTGCACCACTGTTCCTTCAGGTGCACTGGGATGTGGCCCCATCCTTTGCAGTATGGTTCTTAATGGAATTTTCTGCTACAGAGCAAAGTCGTCAGTCCCTGTTAATTTAGAAAGAGTAGGGGAAGATGACATGGACATTAATCCTTAAACAGATAAATAGGCAGAATTTTTGAATGATGCATGAGATTTCAGGAAGCTTTTACTGTATGTATGAGAGCCCTGCACGACGATCCTTTGGGAAACAGGAATGATTTAAAGCATGATTTTCAGCATTTTAGTAACCTGGTTTTAATTTAATTTATAGCTAGGCTTAGCTCTGAATTCTGCATTTTGTGCAAGCATTGCCCTTGCTGATGTCGGTATATACAGTATTACTCATATGTAAATGTAGTTGGATCTTTGGTTTGCTTGGAACGGATAAAAATGGTAGTTGGTATTTCTGCAGTGTCAGAAATACCAAAACTTGAAATTTGTTCTTTAAGATAGATATGAATGCTCTCCTCCCTCCCATAATTGTGTTGTTATAGACAAATCTTGAAATACTAACTATGGTTAGTGCCTGCTGAGACAAAACATGTTAGTAAATACTTCATTTTCTGATTATTAGCCCTTTTTATAATCTCAATTCATTTATTTGCAATTCCCATTTTGTCTGACTTCATTACCAGCCTCATTTCTTACTTTTAAAGACACAATCTCCAGCTGAGCTAAAATATAAGTTGTCTAGTGGATAAAATCTGTTAGGGAAGCACCTGGACAGACCTTCAATATATCTACTTATTTGAAAGACAGAGATAATCTGCTGCAGAAATAAAAATAGCATCTGAATTATCCAGAGGAGTCAGAAAATGAAGCTACTGGATTAGAATACTGCTCATTTTTATGTAAATGTACTGTCTTTGTTCCTGAATTTGGTCCTTAAGATCTTTTAATATGGAAGAGTAAGGGATGAAAAACATTCTTGGAATTGATCCAGATAGATATACACAGGTTAGTGCTGTGTGGCTGAATCATGATGTACGTGCTGGGGATTATGTGAAAAAAAAATCTACAGTTGAAAAAACCAAGCTGAATGTCCTGGGGGAACAAAGTACTGCATCTACCATTGCTGAGGCTAGTTGTCCTCTATGTTTTAATCATATTAAATGATTAAATCTTATTAATAAACATATTAATCTTATATTTGTTAGAAAATTTCAGTGCCTAGAAAATCAAGTGGTAGATGCCTGCATTTTTACTACTGAATGTTGCTGTCTACTTGTGAATAAACCTTACCTAAATGAATGGAAATATTTTATGGAAAGATTTTTTTTTCCCCCAAAAAAATGAGGGACAAGAAGAGCAGAGAAAAAAAAATAGTAAAAAGAAACTGTTTTACAGACTAAGATTTTATCCAAACCTGCAATTAGTTATTTGCATATTTCAATCTTCTGGTAGCTGTACTGCTCTATTCAGTTATGTGAAGCTTAGGCTCTGCCAACCGAGTCCAGACTGGAGTTGTCATTCAGCAACTTGGTGCAATGGAAATGTACCTAAGTCAGTTTACACACCCAGCTGTGTGGGATTTACATTGCATTCTCTCCATACCTAAAATCAGGTAGCACTCAGGTCTGCTGTCCTGGTTGCTCATCATGTCAAGAAAGAAGAACAGCTCTCTATTTTTCTGTAGCAAGAAAAAAAAAAGAAACAAAAATGAAGGAAAACTGAACTGCTCATTTGAAAAGAAGATAAGGAAGAAGATAAGTTCTGGGCCCCTCAGTTCAGGAAGGATATTGAGGTGCTGGAGCGGGTCCAGAGAAGAGCAACAAGGCTGGTGAAGGGACTGGAGCATAAGTCCTGTGGGGAGAGGCTGAGGGAGCTGGGAGTGTTTAGCCTGGAGAAGAGGAGGCTCAGAGGTGACCTCAGCACTGTCTAGAACTACCTGAAGGGAAGTTGTAGCCAGGTGGGGGTTGGTCTCTTCTCCCAGGCACTCAGCAATAGGACAAGGGGGCACAGGCTCAAGCTCTGCCAGGGGAAATTTAAGTTGGAGATCAGAAAAAAAATTCTTTCCAGAGAGAGTGATCAGGCATTGGAATGGGCTGCCCAGAGAGGTGGTGGATTCCCCATCCCTGGAGATATTTAAACACAGATTGGACGTGGCACTGAGTGCCATGATCTGGTAAATGGACTGGAGTTGGACCCAGAGTTGGACTTGATGATTTCAGAGGTCTTTTCCAACCCAATCGATTCTATGATTCTGTGATATGAAATATAGAAATTGAGACGTAATGTTAGAATTGAGGCTGTTAGTCTTCCTCAAATTTTCTTCTTCATATGTGGTATGGGTACCTGATTACAGAGATAGTGCATTTCATAGGTTTTGTTCTTTGGGTGCTTTGCCTCCAGCAGGACATATTTTGAGTGATGCAGGGTAAGAAGGAAAAGGTAAGACATGTGCTGAGGTTGCTGGGTGCAGTGGCATGCCCCCAGACACGTTATGCCATGTTGGGCAGGAATGCCTTGGTGCCTGTGGGCACCGCAGCTGGGAGAAGGAGCACACACACTCACTCAGTCCCACTCTGCCAAAGGCAGGGTTTTCCCCAGCCCGGACATGTTACATACTTTCAGTTTAGCAATTTTGTTTCTGAATTCATGTAACTTTTATAAGTTCAATCTGTTGTTCTGAAATTAAATGTTGAGAGAGAGATTACTTGCAGTAACTTTTGGATGCATTGGATATTTTGTCTTACGGCACGGAATACTAAAAATGTGTAATTAGGTGAATGCCAAGGACTTTTAAGGAGTTGGCATCTACTAATACTTGCATTATTATAACATTAGCTTAAACTGTCAGTCAAACTTTTTCTACTCTTAACTGTGCTTAATCTGTTTAATGAATAGAATTTTTTATAGCTTCCCATGCAGTACTTGCAATCTTAGGACACGCATTTTGCATAGCCCCTGTGTTTTGCTGATCTCTTTAGGTTAAATGATTATTGATCTGTAGCACTTGGTACAAATTTGAGAAAGGTCATCTGAAAATAATTGTCTTGGAGGAAGAAAGCATGCTTTCTATATAGTTCGGGTTTTGGCTAGTGCACTTCACAGTCTCTTATCTCTTCCATTTGTGTGACTTGTTTCCCACTTAATTTCATCTTTCCTTTTACCTTCTGGCAAATAGCAATATGCCTCAGCATAATGATGAACTGCAGCAAAGGTAAAAACAAATACATTCTTTCCTGCCTTCCAAATTTAGAACTGAAAATAGAAGCTAGCTAATGTCTGCTGTGCAGAAGGGTAACAAAAAAAACCATGGTTTGGATTAAAAGGTTGTGTATATACTTCAATGTTCTTCTTTATTATGCTTTTCTGTAGTATGTAAAGATTTTTGTAAAATAATTTAGGAATGATGATGAGAAGAAAAAGATAAGCAGGAGCTTTTATTTTAGTGAGGCTTTAGAGGCTCAGAGCTGAAATATGCTGAATTATTTGCAGGATGAAATGCCTGACACATAAAAAGCAACACAGTACACACAGAGTATTTGGAGTCCATCAGGGCTAGGAATAACATTTTTAATGAACATGTCCACCTACTGCTGTTTGATAACTGCCATCAGTACCTACTGTTCCTCCTCACTATGAAGTTAGCCCGCTGGATACTGCAGCACTTGGCTGATCAAACACAGGAAGATGTTGCCCACAGAGGCTGTGTAGTCACCATTCTTGGAGATACTCAAAACCTGACTGGGCACAGCCCTGAGCTGGAGCAGGAGCTCCAGCTGACCTTGCTCTGGGCAGGGAGTTGGACAAGGTGATCTCCAGAGATCCCTTCCCACCTCAGTTCTGTGATGGAATAGTTTTTAATAAGGAGTGCTAAAAGCGTTGGGACATAACACAGACTGGGACTGAAAGGGAAGCTGGGCTTTTCTAAGGGCAGCTTAGAAAATGTTGGCAGATCATGGCCATAGATGTTTTTGAAAAATCTTCCCAGAACAACAGTAGAAATAGTACTCATAGTAAGCAATTGATTAAAAGGCACAATGAGGAGGTCAAAACTAACTGGAGAATGGATGTGACTAGGATGGTATCAATAACAATGATCAGCTTAGGTGTAGTACAAACCAGATGTAATAAAGGAGCTGATCAAGTAAATTAGCAGATGCTTAAAGGTTTTGAAAATGAAGAATTGGTCCCAGATTGTCCATGGCTGGAATTTTCCATGTACCAGTCAGTGGTTTCATCCAAGTGACAGGTAATCAAAATGGTTGTTTCAGCATTGCCTTAATGACCAGTGGAGGGTTTTTTAAAACTATTTTTCTTTCCTTTTCCCTTCTGGATAGCCCGAGAGGTGGGGTGGCAGCAGAAAGAACACCTTTCAGCTGGTACCTTTTGTTCCCCTCTAGGCAGCAGAGTGCCTGGGGATGCCAGATCTGCAGGGCAGCTGGTGGGAGAGGCTTGCCAGTGGAGAGGGTGGCTCCACCTGTGGGCTGGAAACATGAACTGTGACAGTTCTGTCTTCAATACAGCTGCTCTCCTCCCTCTGTAGGCTGATGAAGGCATCAGGCAGGACCTGTGCCTTTGAAGTTGGTTTTTTTTTGGATTGTTTCTTGGCCAGAGGTGCACAAGCCTTTGAGGTTACAAAGGACTATTGTAAACATTCACTCATATCTTCTATACTCTAGGCCTTGAGGCATCTTTCAGTTATTGAATTAATGAGCTTAGACTTGGATTATTTGTTATTAGGAGCTTGATAGATCAGCTGTAGTTTAGCCCATCATTATCATCATCCCCTCCTGCTGATTTTTTTGCCAGAGTTTAGTTGGTGATGGATCTTTGCTAGTGTATGTGGATGTTGAAACAAAAAGCTTGAGGACAAAGTATGACAAAATGAAACATACACTTGGGATTAAGTAATGAGTTAGAAAATGCTTTCAGGAAAATTAAGTTTAAGAGGTAGGTATGTAGTTCTATAAGCCTTTAGTATTTTTATGCTCAGTCTCATAATTCCAAGGCCTGGTAGAAGAAATGTGGTCAAGAGTGATGATAACAGTTGTGACTGTAAGATGAGATATGGTCTCTAGTACAGCGATGCCAATTTAATGGCTGGTTACTGGCAAAAAGTATGCTCCTCTCACTTCCCCAATTATTCTCTTTCTCTCTCTTTTTTCTTTCTTTTTTTTTTTAAATTGCTTTATTTATTTTTTCACTTTGGCCTTATGTGAGTGCTTGGAGAAAAGGTTGGACAGGAACAATTCCTTTCAGGAGTAGCCCACAGTTAGATGGGCTCTGTTGGGCTCAGTAGTGTCATTCAGATGTAAGGGGACGTAATGAAGCCCGGGAACTAAGGATCTGACTAGGAACAATATAGTTAAAAATTTAATCTTGTAGCAGAAGTTTGAAAAGTCTGTATTTTTTTGAGACTTCTGTTTAGACTTAGATATCTTGGCTTTATAATATTAAATTTAGAATGTCATATTAGGGCATTGCTGTAGGAGTACCTTGTTAGTGTGGAAAATGGACAGCCACTGAAGTTGCAGGATTGACATTGGCACGCACGTGAGTTGGTAACACCTCCTGAATAATACATATGATGGGTACAGGCGGCTGATGCACTGGTGTTGTGTGACTGACATGTACGTGATGAGAGGAGAAAAGGTTAGAGCAGCACGGGGTCAAAAATGTCCTTCTGCCTCTTTGGCTTCCTGATCTTACACATCAGGAATTGGAAGGAAAGAGAGGAAAAGTTCTATGGTGCTTTGTCTCACAAAGTGTTTGGTTGAAGTTGTGATGTGCTTTTACAGACACATCTGTATTAGGAGGCTTAGTAACACCATCATGTTAAAGGCTGTTCTGTAACTGGATTTTTTCTGAGCAAGCTATTGACCTGAGTTGGACTTACTTTTGAAGATAATGCAGGAGAAAAGAGAGCAGATTATTGCCATTTGTTGGGGGTGTATATTCTGAAGTAGGCCATATTTAAGAATATTTTTAGAGATACATAATCTTGTTTGTCCTGCCTTTACTTATTTATTGCATTAGAGAACCAGGTAATTGGTGCTCTTTCAAACTTTCATGAAAAGTAGAAATTCCATGAAACATTTAGTAAAGAAGGATTTTATCTGGAATATTGTCCAGCATGTCTTTGACTGCAGCTTGTCAGAAATAAATAATAAAGAGTTTCATACACTGAAAGAAAAAATACCTTCCCTTTTCAGATCTTTTCAGTGTCTGGTGCTCTTGTGTGGGTATGTCTTTTATAGTGGTATAAAAGCCTTGGCAGTTCTGATATAAAAATGGATGAGATATTTTGACAACAAGTACCCCCTCTCCCCCTGAAAATAAAAAGTCAAAATCAAGCCCCTTCATATTTGTTTGCATGAACATGAAATGTGTAGTATGTATAGGCTCATAATGGGGCAGAGTGGCCATAGTGGTTTTCTTTGTGTCTGATAATATTTCTGACAAAAAGCTCTTCCACTCTAACACCAATATTTGAATGGGATAAAGCCTCATTCTCCTGAGTTGGATTTTGAGCATCTCTAGGAATTGTGACTCTACAACTTCCCTGAGTCCAAATAGTACAGTATGTGATATAAAATACTGAATATGGTCCAGGAAGTGAGTTGAAGAGTCAAGTTTTATGGTCCATACTCCATAGAAGCATTAAAGTATCTACTTCAGTCTTACTACAGTAAGCACAACTTACATTTGGGTTTAAGTGCAGTACAGAGCTAGAGTAATTAGTAATGTTTATTTTCGTGTAATGGTGCCTTTGGTATTCCTTACAGATATTAAACCTGGTTAGTATTCAGTCACAGAAGTCAGGTGGACAGTTGCCAATTCTGCTGTCTTTGTGCATGCCCTTTCATTTTCCTAATGTTAGTGGAAAGAGCTACATTTGGGATCTAGGAGCAACTATGCAACCCTATGGACTTTGGTCAGTTTTATTGCTAGTGCCTAGGAGTATGTTTTCATTTTTATTACTGTAATACTACATAGAACTGTAGGAATTTATAATGCTTGCATATGAAGAGGTGTCGTTTATTTATAATGTGTGCAGTAATGGTTTTTTATGCCATAAACCCTTTACATAAAGGCTTTGAAAGAGTAATAAGGCTGCAGCAAGCCTGTGCAATAATCTTGTCATCCTTAAATTATTTTTCCGAAGCACTGCTCCTCAAGCTGTCATGTGGGATGCTTTAATCTCTTTTGCTGATGGCATTCACTGTGTCCGCTTCCAGGGCAGCCACAGGCAGACCTTTTTAGAAAAACAGATGAAGCAGTTTATATATAGCATTCCATTTATTCCTAATGAAATCAAATGGCCTTGTGGCCAGGACTTTGGTTAAAAAGAGCAGTTTATTGAGAACCTCTGAATGGGATAAAAAGGGTAACAAATGGTGCAGTATTCCCCGGCTGGTTGCCTTTTCAGTAGCATATGGAAAATTTCCCTCTGAAATGGAAAGAATTCACTGCACCCTGTTTATGTGAAGGTGGTTCACTACTTCCTTGCAGGTTTTATGAATAGTGAAAAACAAAGATATACCCCCTGTGGCATCGAATGTCAGAACTGGAACACCAGAGTAACTAACATGTAATATTTATCAGGTTTCACAATGTCCTTCCTGAGCCAGGAGTGTGTGACTGGATGTTACTTTTAATTGAGATGAAAGGGAAACATTTTTAAAAATATGTTTCGAAATTCCATTGCATTTACTGAATTTGGAGGCTAAACCTGAGGCTTGTTTTTAACTCTGCAGTCAGCTTCAGCATGTGATGTGCTGGGAGGGCCACAGAGACCTACTGACTGTAATTTCTTATGGGGACAGAGCCCTAATTGCAAAGCATAATTTATCTCTCAATGCCTACACAGTGCCCGTGTGTGTAAGATTAGTCACATTTCCACAAATGCTGGTGTTAGTGTGCTGCACTTAATGACTATAAACACTGTTTTTCCATGGAAAGACTTTTTGGATTAGGATTGCCCCATAGTCATTAGCTGGAAGAAATGCTGAAGGTACATCAGTGATTCTTGACAGGGAATCAGATGATGCATGAAATTCAAACCTATGTGGTGTGTGAAAAGTCATCTTCTATTCACCTCATTAACTGTACTTTTATCTTGATACTAAAGGGTCTAATTTTATCTCTTGTAACTATAATATTGGTAACTCAATTGAATTGTCTGCTTGGAAAGTTTGTTCTTCTAATTGGCTTCTATTACAATCTAATTCTTGAGAGTTCAATTAGTTCTGTAGTATGGCTCCGTGGTTTAAAAATTATAAAAAACCCTCTGAAACTGAGTAATTTTACAGCTCTGTAAATGTTATATTATATCTTGTGTGTTTATTGTCTGTCATTCTTCTACTTTACACCTGTGAGCCAGTTTTCCATACAGCAAATTAGCCTTTTAGCTAGTTTCGCATGTAGGGAGGCTTTTTCCCTGGATGTGTTTCAGTACACATTTTCTCCAGGTCACCAGTGGCTTTCCACCTTTTTCTTCACTCTTTTCATCTCTTTTGATTTTTAGTACTTGGCCAGTTAGATCATGTTAATCCATCCTCAAGGGCCAATTGATTAAGACAGTTGACTCAGACTTGCAGTCAGATTTCCATGAATGGAACACTTTACATGAATGTGTGCCTAACTGTAATAAACCTATAAAAGAAAATAACATTAACTCCTGTGTCTTTACAGTTGAAGAGGTGATTGTACTTTTAAAGTACTTGAATTTTGCAAAATCTGGATCCTGAAGGTAGCTTTTCTTTGACCCAACTGAGTGTTTTGGCAGTTGTTGGAAGAAACGAGTATGTAGGAAACTTGGGTTGTTTAGTTATCGTGGGCAATCCACTTTTTTTTTTAATGACATAATATCAGAATTTACAGAAAGAAAAAGGTTATATACAGAGATTTTATTTTATTTCAACGTCAATAAGATTTACTTCCTAAATTTTATACAGTTTTGCACTAACTTAAGTTAGAACACAGGCTTCCTGGCCTTTAGCAACCAAAGGAAGAAGTGGCCTTGGTTTCTAGAAGGAAATAAAAGTATGCAGAATAGCAGAACCCTTCTTGCAACTGCAGGACACTGCTCTTCCACTTGTCCTCAGCCCTCAAACCTCACTTTCTTTTCCAGTGGTAATGCAAGTAGTATTTCCAGGATCTAATGTTCAGGATTTCTTTTAAGAACTGAAGGAGACTAAATGTAGGGATCAAAGCCTGCCCTGTAGCCAGATGTTAGCTCAGTTTGCTCATCCTTTTCCTAGTCTGTAAGGGCTTCAGTTCTCTCTCATATATTTTTCCTCTTTGCTTACCAACCCAGAAACCCAGATATCAATATGAAAAGTACACTGTGTCATGTGTGTAGAAGGTATGGAAAACACACACCTGTAGAGATGGGGCTGGAACCTGGGGGTGATTACTTCTGAGTAATGGAATAAGATATTGTAAAGAAAACAAAAGGATTTTATTTTTCCTTTAAACTTCCTAAAAGTGTGTTTGTAAGCAGCTGATTCCAGTGAGCATTACGGCTCTGAGGTTGTGCTCCTGGGCTGTGTTCAGCAGAGACCCCCATGTCTGCATCTCACCGTGTGGTTCAAGCCACATCGGTCACTCTGGCAGAGGGACTGACATCCATCTGGTCCTTTCATTGGCTTTGACTGGGTTGCTCCTTTTGAGCTTTCAAATAGTCACAGATAACAAAAAGAAATTATTTTGTAGTTAATCATATGCTGCTGAAAAGCAAGTAAACCACTCAAATCATTGCAAGAAGGAAAATATACAGGGAGGAGAGGCAGGAGTACAGAACTGGTAGAGACATACACTGATAAAAGAGATGAAATGTCACAGGCATGACATAGATGAACAAAGATGAGGAAAATACACATGATGTATAAACTAGAATTTTAAATTAATATCAGTTTATATTGTAATGTCAGGGTTATAGTTAATAACTGGAACAAGAACTCTGTTGTAAACACAGACTAATCTATTTGGTCTGCAAGTAATGAACTGAGAAATGACTCACTCTTCCTCTGAATTATATGCTATTACTGTCAATAAAAGGATGTGTTGCCTTTTACACCCTTTTGGAAATGAAGGTGTTTTCCCAGGTATTTTGAATGCCATGGTACTTCCCTAATCATGGTTGCCAGGGAGGAGGTTTGCAGTGACTCAATCTGTGAACCACCTTCCTGGAATTCCCTGGGAAATGTGTTGAGATATTGTTTGCTGTCTCCTTTCCCATGTGTTCCTTTAAATTGCCTTGAAATTCTTATAAAGTCAGGTTAAAGTAAAAGCAAATGTGCTTCTATTTGTAGAATTCTCATTTTGCAATACAATGTCTAATATATACCTCAGACACAAAAATTGTGAGCAATGTGAAAGAAAGAAAACACACAATTTTCTGGGTAATCAGGGTATTCTGCCTGGCACGTATGGAGTAGCTCACAGGTTGCTGTAAGTTGTGTCCCCATGGCCAAGGAGCCATTTCACTCAGAAGTCTCTGGTCTTAGATTGTAGCAGTGGAAGAGGGTTAAGGTAAATATAAGCTATTATACCCCAACCATTTTTGCTGTTTGCTTAGGCTTCATTTGTAGTTTTAATCTCCTTTTCCTTCTCCCTTGTTCCTACATTCTCTAAGAGTTACCAGTCCATAGGTTATTCAGTTATAGGTGCCATCTGATCTGTGAACTACTTGGATCCCTTCGGCTAGATTTCTTGTAAGACAGCAGGCCACCTTTCTGTTAGATGATTTTCTCTACTTGATTAAATGTTACTAAACTGTTAATTCAATCAATAGGCAAACTGTGGTTCTCAACTGCTAAGGAAACACAAAAATCTCTGGTTAGTGCCTTTCCATGCTCTGAACCTTGGAACAGGAGCTTCATACAGAGGCATAAACCAAGACTGAGGTATGCATTGCTGACTCATGAATTAATATAGATGTGACTCTCTATAGATGTGACAATTTCAGGGTGAAAAGGGGGTTGGTATGATTGTCTTTTTTTTTTCCTTCATTTAAACTGTTTGTCCTTTTTTCCTTGCTCATTTTGCTGCAAGTCATAGATCTGAGCCTGTTGCTTCTCATGTGATGGCAATTAAAAGCTGCGATCCCATCACAGGCTTAGTTTCCCAGTCTGTGCTGTTGGAGCTTTTCTCATACAGTGATGAGTCATTTCTGGCTGCATTAACATATGGCCAGAGCAGCCGGTGATGCACTTTTATATAGTAAGCTTTTGTAATTGAGGATACCAGGTTTTAACTTATGGACTGAAGACTGTTAGAACTCCGGAGTTGCTTTCCAGGGGCCTTGTAGGAGGCATTGCATGAAAAATCTGGTGTTTTTGCATAGGTACACCATTGAATTCAGTACGTTTGCCCTTTGCATTTTGAAGGGAATAATTCTCATATTAGTATTTTTAATCTTTTGATTTGCCATTGTCTTAACTTCAGTAGAGCTAATTATAAGTCATTCTCTGCAAGGAACCATTATAATAACTGGGGGGGAAAAAGTGTGCAAAGTGTATTGTTACCCTGAGCTACAAACACTCTATGGAAATGTGAAGTGTTATCCATAGCTCTGTAATCCATCAGGGGCAAGATTAGTGTTTGATGGGATCACTCAGTTAAACTGAAGTGTGGATAGGTCTTTAAGATGGTGGGATTTTAAAATAATTTTTACAATAGAATAGAATAATGTTTGTTGTAACCATTCTGACTGAAATGCTAAACTCATAATACCAGCTTTATTTTTGCACCTATATATTGCTAAATGTTTAGGAAATCATAGACTCATAGAATCGATTGGGTTGCAAAAGACCTCCAAGATCATCAAGTCCAACCCTTGGGCCAACTCCAGTCCCTTTACCAGATCATGGCACTCAGTGCCACGGCCAATCTCAGTTTAAAAACCTCCAGGGATGGTGAGTCCACCAGCTCTCTGGGCAGCCCATTCCAATGCCTGATGACTCTCTCTGGAAAGAATTTTTTTCTGATCTCCAACTTAAATTTCCCCTGGCAGAGCTTGAGCCCGTGCCCCCTTGTCCTGTTGCTGAGTGCCTGGGAGAAGAGACCAACCCCCACCTGGCTAGAACTTCCTTTCAGTCCCATCTCCCAGTGTTTGTTAGATGTTTGGATGACTATGTTATGTGGTTGTGTCTTGATATGCTCCCCTTCTTTGTCTTGTCGTTTGGTACTAGCTTGAAAGAAAATAGAAGCTTCCCTTGTAGTTAAGCACCTTTGTCGAATGTGTCTTGGCTCTTTCACTCAAAATCAGTGGAGAGAGTGGGTGTTGGTGAAGGAAAGCAGCTGCTGTTCTTGCTGTTACCTTAGGAAGTATTCTGTGTTTCTAACAGCAGTGCTGCAGTCAAGCAGAACTTCTGTGGGTCAGCAAGGTTTCTCCTCTTTGAACTTGATTGTGGGCTGTCCTGCAGTAACCCAAATGCACTGTCTTATTAGTCAAGGCAGTATTCCAGAGTGTATTTTTGGTATCTGAAAAAACAACTCCTCACTTGAATGATTGTTGGATTTGTTTGTTTATTTTTATAGACATGCTGTTGAAGGAATGCCAGTGCCTCAGTAGCTCAGCAAAAAAGCACACATACGGTTACTTGTTTTGTTTTGGAAAGGAGGAATCCAACATTGTTTTTATTTGCATGGTGTAAATCCCAAGCCCCTCTACTGAATTCATCAGTGTGCCTTTTTTTTTTTTTAATGTACTTTTTCTTCCTGAGAGTTTCTGAGAGCAAAGCATAGTCTCTAACTTAACACCAGAAAGATCCTTCTGAAATACTGTGTTTGAAAGTAAATCACACTGAACTGGTAAATTGAGAACTTTTAATATTGTTTGGTGTAGCTTTAATTTTTGATTTATAACCAGAAAATGCTGGAACTTACTTTATAGTTATGCTAGCAAAAGGCAAAGAATAAATCAACAGCTTAAAAATGTCCTCCTTTAATTACTTTTTGCTCTCTTTTTATATTTAATTTTACATTGAATTAAGTATTCCTTAGACTAATTAGGGTGTTGATTAGTTAAATGGATTATTCATAATGGAAAAAGTTTAATTGAAGTGGAAGCAAACATCTTTACATATGTACATATAAAAATTGAAACAATATTTTCACCTTGTTTATTTTTAGCTGATTTACAGCAGGAATATGACAGGAATAGGACTGCTTACAGGGTAGTTTTTGTCATTTCTGTAGTTACTGAGTTCTCTCTTGGGAAGAAAATTTTCTCGAATGATTATGGTATGCGGTGTTTCTGCATTGGCTGCTCACTAGAGAGGAACTGCTGGGGAAGAGTGAGAGCAGGATTCAAAGCCTCTGGTTTCTTGGTGCTTGGCAGGAACACAGCCTAGAAAAAGAGTACAGTAGGTGAAGTAACTGCATGGAATACTTAAACTGGCATTGGATCATTATACTTGATTTTTCAAAAGCATTTCTTTCTGTCAAACACTGGATAGCAAATGAGGGTACTTGCCTCTTCTTCTCAAGTTGTGGTCGTTAACCTGCCTGGAAAGCAAAGCTAAGTCATTTTGATTTCAGAAAGATTTATTACTAGACAGTTTTAAAATGAATCTATCTGAAGACAAATAGTTGTATGGTAATAGTGTGTAAATGAGGTACTGATACTGCTACAGCAATTTCACTGAATATAATAATACAGAGAGATCTGCTTTGGTATGGTTGTGTTCAGCTTGGAAAATCTATATTGTGAATTTTCTGTGCAGATATATTTCAGGAGCAAAGCATACATGATGTTGTTAGATGTAAGGATGTGAATCACAGAGGGGAGCAGGTGCAGCAGGCATGTCCTCTGCTGCTCCTTGGAGAAAGTACAGGCTGAGTTTTGTCTCAGGTTTGGCCTAGTTTTTTACCAACCCTGGACTGCCTTCCTCCCTCCTCCCAGAGCCTTCTCAGCAAGGGAAAAAAAAACTGCAAAGAAAAGAACTCAAAAGAAACTGAACTGACTTAAAAAGGAATTATATTTTCTAACATCCACAAACACGTATGCAATTTACACACTATGTGGACCCCACCGCAGGGGAAAGGGTAAAAGGGGGAAGGGAATGGGCAACAAGAGACAAGACGAAATGAAACTAAAACAGAACAAATGAAACTAATGAATACAATTAAAAACTTCAAGAAAGGAGAGGAACAGGCAACGATACAATCTCACCAACATCCAGAGCCAGGAAAACACCAACAGAGACTGTCCAAGCTCCCCCGTTCTCTCCCGAGCTCCCGGAAGCAGGAAAAGCTACTCCCCCTTCTACTCTTCCGTGGAAAACACGTGTGGAATACGTTGTAATGTCCACTTCCTTAGTTACACTGGTTACTGAGGAAGCCAAGGATCAAACCCATTACAAGTTTTAACAGCATAGGGAGGAGAATTTTATCATAGCATCCTGGGTAATGCAGCAAGGTACTCTCTCAGCTAAAAGGCTTGCCAGTTACTGAGTTGGTCTGACATCTCTTGTTAGGAGGCTGTGTTTTACAGTGCCCACAGGTTTGTCAGCTGGAACCAGTTTGGCTGAAATTATTAGTTGTTTGTCTAGCTACAAGGTGATACTTCTTTTTCCTTTGAATGCTTCTGTTATCTCTGTATCAAGGAATAGGGATTTCTGTCTCTCTATTCCCCAGGTCTGCTTTCAGACCAATCTTTAACTTCCTGAAATCTAAGAGAAGCCATTTAAATTTTAGCAGTTTAATATTTCCTTGTGCTGGTCAAATTGCACGTGCGTCCATCGCACAGAGTGGCTCAGTGTGATGAGATCTGATACTCCAGGGATGAGATCGGACTGGTTCTGCTTTGGCTGCTTCTGCATTGAGACAACCAAGCTGAGTATGAGAACAGGGTAAACAGAGCACTGGTGAGGTGCAAGTGATTTTACAATGTGAAGGCAGGAATGGGTCAGAAGGGAGAGCAGAGTTCATGAGGACGAGCTGTGGTGACGAGTGAACTTGTCTGGGAAAGGAGACTGGAAGGTGAGGGAAGGCATAGCTGAAGGCGGTTTTGAAATGGAAAACTCACTGAGGAGACTGGGAGTGGAGAAGTCAAGGGGGAGATAGAGGAAATGGTTGAGGAGTGCTTCTTCATGAGGAAGCAGAGGAAGAGAGACTAGAATGAGACTGGATAAGGATCTGGTGGTGAAGAAATAGCATGGGGCCCAAGGACAGTTTGGATATAAAGGGGCTAAGGAAATTTAAGCATGGTGTGAGAAGGAAGCAAACAGTTTTGAACAGTTTTGGCCTGATGTTGCAATGATAAGCCCTGCATTCATGAGTCACTGTTGTCAGCAAATATCTGTGAAGCCCACCAGTAAAATCTCCCAGCACTGTGTAGAGGTGGGGAACTAGTGGGGGACAGCAGGCTGCTAACATTGTGTTACAAAATGGAGCAAATTAGGTGGTTCTTTTGACCCAGTGAGACACAGAAGAACCTCAAAGTATCAGCAGAATCATGGCCCGTTTATCCACTTTGTGCTATTTAAAGGCCAGCATTTGCCCACTGTTACTCTTCAGCAGTGCCAGATCCTCCTCATTCTCACTGTATAGTTAAGGTAGAAACCTGCCACCCTGTTAGAGATGGTAGTGGTTTGGGACTCCAGATGCATAGGTTTAATCTTAACCAAGGTGGCCACTCACAGGCTGTATGATCGTATACTACGTAATTCACTTTAACGTGCTTTATTTTCCCCATCAATAATTTGGGGATAATGATTTCTAACCACCCTCTGCAGAGGCCATTGAGCTCCATGAATGCCACAGTTCGCGGAAGAGCTGAGAAAGGATGGTTGTGTTATTAATAAGAGTTTCTTTTTATCTGACTGGTGGTTGTTTCCTTTTTCTCTTTGGACCGTTGTGTGACTGTGGTAGGACAGAAATTGAGAAGAAAGAAAAGAATCTGCTGGGAATAATAGGTGTGGTGTAACAGGGACAGCTTTGTGTCGTATTATCCAGACTCAGTGCTCGGCCAAAACTGGATGCATTTGTGTCTGCAGGCTGGACTGACTCAAACTTCCTAGGGAGTCATTTCAAAGATGTACAGGCCTCCCTAGTGACACTCAGTTTCTATGAAATCATTTTGAAGAGTCTGGTTTTATTAAGTAATTGTGAGTGACTTGGACCCTGGTGCTGAGTACTCGTTTTGTAGCTGTTGTGACAGTGCTGCTTGTGCTGTGATCTTGTGGGCTGCGGGATCAGGCAGGGCCACAGGAACATGGCAAGGTGAGAGACAGGACTAGAAGGGGGAAACTGCAGAGTAGTAGTTTATTGTCAGACATTGTTACATGAATGTTTTAAGAACTTTATGCAACTGCCCTTCCTTTGAATGAGGGAGTTTTTTTATTCCATGTGTATTCTTGTTCTTCTTATGACTTGCAGTTCTCTTTGAGTAGAGAAAGCGCCTCAGTGCTGTGCTGTGGATGATTCAGATGCTGATTTACAGTGTATATCTGTAGGTATGAATTTGGATTTGAATTCAAATGAGAATCTGTGGCAATGTCATAGGCATCTATTGTTGAGAAGCAATTGCATTTTAGTTATGGGTTATATTTAGTATCAATGTTATGAATATCTTTGACCTTTGTCATTCTGTCAAAATTGTCATTGAGGAATGCACTCAGGTCTGAAAACTTTTGGTATGCCCTATTGTTAGAGGAGAAGATGCTATCATATGTGGCATAGATATCAAGAAATTTGTCTCATTTCCTAGTAGCTTTTGAAGCAGCAGTCAGTGCATTGCCTCGTCCACAGGAGTTTGTGAAAATAGTCAGGCTCAAAAAGCAATTGGCTAAGGAAAGTGCAGAGTTAATTCATTTAAGCTCTTGCAGTAACACCACTTCTGTTAGATTAGAATCTTTCCTTCTTTCCTGCTTTTTTTTTATTGTTGTTTTTGTTCTTGAGTTTAATGACTTTTTTACAAGGGCATATAGTGACAGGACAAAGGGAAATGGCTTTAAACTGAAAGAGGGTAGTTAAGATTAGATACTAAGAAGAAATTATTTACTGTGAGGGTGGCAAGGCACAGGAACAGGTTGCCCAAAGAAGTTGTGGATGTCCCGCCCTTGGAAGTGTTAAAAGGCAGACTGGGTGGATCTGTGAGCAGCCTGGTTTAGTGGAAGGTGTCCCTGCCCATGGTAGGGTTGGTGGAACTAGATGATCCTCAAGTTTCCTTCCAACCCCCAAACTATTCTAAAATTCTGTGTTCATGAGAGTGAGCCCAGCTGGAAGCCAGCAGGCTGTCACTGGCTCTGCAGCTCAGAGTCTGTGCTGCTGCTTTGCTCCCAAAAGCTTTTGCAAGTTTGGTCCTCAACCAACCCTCCAAACCCTGCTGGGAAGTTGGTACAAGAGCAGATTAAAGTGCTTAAATGTTCTTTTCAGGAACAAGGTTGATTCAGCTGGTATTGAAGAATCAAATGTTTGGGAACTTTAGAGGCCAATATCATTCTCAACTACAGTATTCCTTTCAACTTTTGTCTTTGGTTGTTTCTGTCCTAGCTTCTCCTCAGTAACCTGTCCTCATAAGGTAACATAAGCCAAGACTTGGATAAAAGTATTTTCACATTCTTTGTCTCAAATTTGAGACTAATTTGAGTGAAAAAGTACAGATACTGAATTATTTTTTTCAGGGGAAAAAAACTTTCACAAAACATTATTTTGTAAATATAGTAAGTAAAAATATACATTTTATATTCAATTTCCATGTAGTGTACCATTAACTTGAGAGAGCTATTGTGTTTGTGCTGTATGACACAATTGTTCCTTGCAAGCCTGGCTCTGTGGCTGAACCTATTTCTTACAGTGTGCCTACAGTTATGCTTAGGAGTCTTTAAAAATTCCCTGATAAGTTTATGTGCTTGCTTTTGTCATACTTATCTCTTGTCATAATATTTGCCTTGATGCATTGCAGGTTGAAAATAAGCCCTAAGCCACTCCACATTGTTCAGTCCTGTACTGTAGAATGGTCTTCTGTGTATACTGACTTCTCATTACAAAAATGTTTTCTTTGGATCACCTCCTCTCATCTATTTTCAGAAAAGAGTGTGGCTGTAATTCCTGAATGCAATTCATGACTCCCAAGTTGAGAACTTCTATCCTGGAAGAAGCACCTCCAATGTTTGCCAGTATCAGTCATGAGATACCTTGAGTAGTGGACAAAATACAGTACTGTAAATTGTGAATAATATCATGTAGTGGTGATATAGACACCAAAATGTAGTTAGTGTATGCTTCAGGAATAGAGAATGTAATTAGAAAAGGTGAATTAACTGCATTGGATTTGTTTTAGGAACAGGACAAAAAAAATCAAGAAGGTTAATGAAGTAATTTTAGTCTGTGGTCTGTTAATCTTCCCTTCTGTTCTTAAGAATGGCATTGCTGTCTCCTCAGCATAGTGACTGTATATTAAATAGCAGCTCTTTAATAAAAACTGGCTTTTGTTAATTTTACCCTTATTTCTAGAGCTTGGTTCTCATTTTGCTGGATGGTGGTAAAAATGAGAATTACTTATATCCTACATCCAGACGGTCAGGATTTGGACTCAGAGAAACACCAGAAATGATCAAAAGTATTAAACAGACATCAAATGCTTGGGCTGTATAAGCGAAGATGAGTCTCAAATGAGAGCTTTGTTGAATAGGGAGAGCATGCACAGCTTGAGTCTTAGGAACAGCATGGATTTAGCTCACAAAAAACCAATTTGGAAGAAAATCTCTTTACTATGGATGACTTATCATATCCTCTAGATTTGGGTACATGGTGAGTGGGTAAGTAAGTTAGCCTGGAACATATAGCTGCCCAAAAAGAAAGGGTTTTTAGGACCTGCTTGTGGAGTATGTATTTCTGGCCTTCAACCTTTTTTAATTCACTTCACATGAGAATTGTGCATTATTTATAGTGAGTGTGGGAGATGGAAAGAGTACTGTGGAAGAAAGAAAAATAAACCTTTCAATCATGAATTCTGTTTTTGGCTGTGGTGCCAGTT
Organism: Sakesphorus luctuosus; assembly: GCA_013396695.1. NCBI lineage: Eukaryota > Metazoa > Chordata > Aves > Passeriformes > Thamnophilidae > Sakesphorus > Sakesphorus luctuosus. The sequence continues at coordinate 41,687 of VWZD01008779.1, forward strand.
TGGGGCAAGGTGCCAATAATTTTGCACCCAAAATAGAAGTGCTAAAATCCCCCAAAATTCACCAGTCTCACTCATGATCTGAATATTTTCTCAAGTTACAGTCAGGAAGCAAAGCACAGAGTCTTGAGGCACGCGTCAACCTCACATGATGAGAAGTGCAGATCCTCATCTTTTACCTTATAAATGTCTTCCTGTTGCTTTGAATAGCCTTTAATGGCCAAAGATGACCTCTGTGTTTAGGTGTTGTCAGGATTACCCATCTGCAAAAACAAACCAGCCTCTCCAATGTTGTTCTCCAGTGCTTGGTGCTCCATGTCTGGGCTGCACATCATCAGCAGGCTTCATCCTGGCTGGGGGCCAGGTGTGCTGAAAGCTTTGTCAGGAGGCACCCAGGGTTTGGAACTCTCTAGGACTGTAGCCTTTCTTCGGATCTGGGGTTTAACAGGACAGGTGAATCTCAGTGTAGAAGTTGGGCTGTGTTGCGCACAAGAGGCCACTGCCATCAGATGAAGAAGTTCCACTGTACAGCCAGCCTGTTTCTGTCACTGCCATGGTACCAAAGGGACACAAATACAGTTTCATGGACAGCAGCTTTGTGGTAGCACAACTTATTCAAGAAGTTTTATTTTCCTGCACTGTAGCTCAGCAACAACTTAATAGTTGTGAGGGATTGTTTGTGCGATCTCATGCACTTTGTGGCCAGTCACACAATTACATTGGCACAAAGGAAGGAACAGTAAGATGGGAACTGGGCCTGCGAACAAGCAGCTAAGATGGGTGCTTTGCCCACTAAAGAGAATTTATACAACAGCACTTCCTGAGTCTCCCACAAAGAAAGACGCTTGGAAGAGTTCCCTGAACCAACCTGGAAGGGTTTGTGTAGATCTTAAACACTGCACTGGCACTATTCAACAGCACCAACTTTTTGTTGAAAGTGTGCATCAAGTCATACCGTCACCCTTCTCTTGTTTTGCTTACAGCTGAACCATGGTCATTCTGTTTAGTGCCACGGTAAGAATTACTGGAAGAGTCACAGCCTTGCTGTTTAGCAAACAGGAGTATTGCATACTGCAGCTGTCAGCTCAGGTTACTTTTAAGGGAAGGCAAGGCCCTGTATTTTTAAAGCCAGTAAAATGTTACTTATTGTGAGCCTGATTACAGTTCAGCCTGGGTAACACAGAATGTAAAGGCATGTTACGCTCCAGAAAAATAAAAGGATCAAACAATGCTTGTTTTGTTTTTTTTTTCCTTTTGGTACATGTTGTACTTTTAACACACTCGTTCTTTGTGGCTGTCAGAAGCTGTGAGGGGACACATTTCATTTCATCTTTGGACTACCATACATATAGACACTATATAAACAAACATTCGAAAGTTATGTCTCAGACCCCAAATGTATGAGTTTAAAATATTAAACTTTTTAAGTTTTTTGGCTGTTGAACTGTTCATATTTGTGATTCTACTTCTGATGACCACATTAAAATACTTCAATTTCTTTTTGTGTTAAACTATGTGAGATTATTTTGTAACCTTCTGGTGTTTTTGGAGATCTAACAAACAGGGAGAAAGTTATGGTAAAAGTGATCCCTTACACAAGCTTACGCAGCAGAAGTATTTCTTCTCTGTAGTCTTGCAAGTGAGAGAAGCAGGGAAGGGAGAGTCTGTTCTTCCATGCACAGCAGGTCCTGGGAAGTGCCTCTGCCCTGAGACACTGCAACTGGGATCCGGTAACTGGATGATCTTTGTGTGAACCTTGCATGGAAAGAAAACCACTGTCTTCAGATGGTGCTCAGCTCTAGGACTCTCAAAGACAAACCCATAAGTTTCTCCTACAACAGATAAAAATGGACCCCAAAAGACTGAAGTGGGGCACACAGCTAAAGGAAAAAAAGAAGAAATAACAGAGAATGCCTTGAATGAATGAGAAGCTGAAAGTTGGTGAGAGAACTTATGGGCCTGTTGGGTTGATTGCCATGCAAAAAGGGAGCAATTCAAGAAAGCAGAATATTGCAGAGATGATAAATTTTTATTAGAACCAATCCTGTCTGCAGCTGTGTGTCCAAATTTACTGGGAGAACTCAAGTATGAAGTAGCTGAGGTGTTGGAGAAAATATATAGAGTTTTATTAAAAATAGCATAGTAAGAATGTGGAACTAAATGTGTTAGAAGGCTCTAGAAATTTTCTGGAGAATTAAAGCCCAGTAAGCTTCTACAGGTAGTTGGCAAATTAGCTAAAATAATAGTTACTGACAGGGCACAGTTCATTGGTTGCAGCTGTCAAGATTGAACAGAAGAAAATTATGCCAAAGTGAAGGGGAGGAAGGTGTTTTGGGATATGGAAAATCATTTGATTCAACTAAGGAAAGCTTTTAGAAAGTTTCGTTGTCCTTAAAGATGGTTATTTAGAAACATGGTGTGACCAAGGTGAGAGTCAGTTTGCTGGCACGATTCAAGACCTGTTTTGAACACAGAAGCAAAAGGCGCATTGACCAGTTAGTCCTTCTATCAGTGGGTGGTCCCATGGTGTCAAGGAGAGCACTCCAGACTCTGAGTCCCAAGGACCCGAGTCCGAGTCTCAGTGGGACCGTCCCCCGGCAGTTCAATGCCTCCCTGCCATCCCATCCCGTCACATCTCGGATGCTCAGCAGGGTCAGCCCCGGTTAGTACCGGGTGCTGTGACAGTCCCAAGGACTTCACTGTCACTGTCCAAGCTCACTCGGCCATGGCAGATGAACCTCAGGACTTAAATGGTGGGGCCAGTTCTGCGCACACTGTGCCTCACCTAAAAAATCCACTGCGCAGGCTGGAAGGGCACACCCACGTGGGGAGCGCCCTTCCCAAGTCTTCGTTTGCGAAGTCTGGCCATACGTACAAACCTTCTATCAGTGCTACATTGATAAATCCCCTCTTTAAACTGGTGGGGACTGCTCTGTTCTTAGAGGCATGAAGCAGCACTGTTGTGCAATTTTGCCTGCCCCATTAGCCCTGCTGAAAGGCAGAACAGGGAATTGTCTAAATGGTGTCTGATTCCTGAGCATAGAGAGCTGTGAGGCTGTCAGTCCTACAGCCCTCCATGGAGACCTCTGCTTAGGGAAGACCTGGACCTGAGAATAGCAAGCTCTTCTTTGGTGTGCAGCTGGCATGAAAAATACAGTAGTAATAGAAAAAAGTCCCAGTAATTTTGAAAACATACCTTTAAGAATAGGAAAAGTAATAAAGAACAGCATGGAGAATGTTATCAGAAGTAAAAGCTGATACATCAAGAACGCCTTTGTCTCACCTCAAAATAGCATTCAGGAGTTAGTGGGAGTTCTGGGAACACAAGGATAAGCTGAAAAAGAATTGGGGATATCTCATTTGTGGAGGGTAACTGAAGAAAATTGTGGCTGCTTACCTCTAGCAAGCAGATGAGTCAGAGAAGAGGCATGCTAAAACTGTATAAACCAACAAATGGTAATGGAGAAGGTAGATTGGGGTAGTTTCTGTTTGCCATGTCTTAAAGCAATAAAGTAAGTGAATATTCAAAGGAATCAGAAGGTTGCAAATTCCAGAACAGATGAAAGGAAATTCTTGTTCAGATCTATGATTAAGTTGTAAGGATCATTACAGCAGTTAAGTTGTGCTCAAGAATTTAGCTAGTTTTAAAAAAAGTTTTTTTAATGGATATCAGAAATACTCAGAGCTGCCATAATCCATGTTGACCAATTGTGAAGGGAATATTAAACTTGAGTTTTTAAGACTATCTATAGTGACTAGGGATATCTTTTTGTTCTCTTGCTGCTTGTTCATTCTTCTTAACCAAAAGTGTTAGCTTGGTGGTATAATCCATTTAACATTTGTATACAAGGTGTGAAATTAGTTCTGATTCTCAGTAACATACTGAAGAGCAGCCCTATGTGGATGGTGCCTGAATTCAGAGTGGCACAGCCTCTTTTCAGGCACTGACCGAAGAGAGTATTGCAGGTTAGGGTCGTTGCCAGCATCTCTTGAAATCACCAAGATCTGTGGCTAAGCAGAAGTGTACAGGTACGGAAGAAGTGTAATGAGATCAGGAACTGATGTGATTGTAAATTTGGGTAGAAGGGGTTGAGTGGCCTTTTTTGGGTCATATGTGCATTATGTGTATGAGTAAGAGATTTTCATCACTTAAAAATGCCCTTAAAGCAAGAGAGCTTTCTGCACTTGTATTCTGAGTTCATTTCACTTACAGTGACTGGAAGGCACGATGTAAGCAACCCTACCCGAAGTCTTCAATTAAACTGTCAGAGTAAATAAGCAAACCTAAACTAAGAAAATGATTGTTTGCCTACAAAAGCACATATCCTTAGTGCAGTTCCAGCATGCATGGTTTTCATGGTTATGTGTGTGAGTACATGGTAGTGAGCAGTTCATCATTTTTGGTTGTGTTAAATTGTATTTTTCTGCATATAAATGTGACTCTGAGACTTGCCAGATATCAGTCAATCAGTTCATGTAGTTGTGCCATTTTACCTAATAGTAACCTCCTCGGGAATTGCACTTGCAGTCTTACATTCATCTTAGTGCTGCACTAGCTATTCTCTGAGTTGTGCCTCTTTATAGGTGACAAGATATATTAGGGTAATTCAAAAAATTCCAAACAATAATGATGTTGTATACAGATTTTAAAGGCATGAGATAAATATTTGAAAAGACATTGGAAATCAAATCCGCTTGAGAAAGGAAAGCTATATATGCAGAAAAAGAAACTTAATTTCTGCTTAATTGCCAGAAGGTAAGGTAATTCCAAAATGTTAATGGAAAATGCTGATAATTTGGCCTTCAAATGGCAAGCATAATGCAAAACTGCTGATTGGAATCAGTAAAATGATATGGGAAAACTACTACTTGAGAGTTTGGGGGAATCAGTGCGTAATAAATTGTGCATATGCACAGTTTTAGAAATTTAGAAAAATTAAGAAGGTTAGCATGATTTCTGTTAAAATAGTGTTAACTAATTGGATCATAAATCCAAATAAAACTACTAACTCTAGATGACTAGCTCATGGTTACAGTGTCTCAGCTATCGTGTTTTCACTGCATAACAACAGACTCTCCAGTGTATGAGTCTGCATCACATGGTTTTATTTTTAGTACTGATAAATCTAATATTTCAGGATCATGTGAAGCTGGGCACTGGGGTTGCTGAGCAGCAGCCTTTTCTGTTCTCCCTCACTCTGCTGGGACACACTGCCCAGGGCTGCTGGTGTGTGCTCATTCCCATGAACAAAGGTGTCAGCTTTGGCTAATGGTACATTAGGAGCAAAATTATTCTCCTGAGTTTGAGATTTTGGTGATGCATGCATTGTCAGGAGGGTGGGAAGTGCTGTTGCAGGCTAGGCACAATGCCCCTGCCATGGATCATGCTAAGCAATAGGCAGGTGTGGGCATCAGGGATACCCAGGTAAAGGATTTTTGTTGATATTTTCTACAGAAACATACTTTGAAGGAAGTACCATATAGTAATGGTAGCAAAGTGGGATAGAACTGCAGGGATGTGGTTGGAGCTGACATGGAGGTTTGCTGCAATAATTCTTGCTTATGGGCTGGGGTGGCAGAGTAGGAGGAGGCAGTGATTGCCATGAACTGCTTCCAGGTGAAGGTCTGGGACAATAGATGATGGAGGAAGCTAATGCCTGAGAGCTGAGGCTATGGGATCCCTGTGCTCCACTGTTCGGAGATGTTTAGCTAGAGTCTTCTCAGCTCAGCTTCATCTCCTTGCCCTGTGCTACCTGAGCTTGCTCATGGGTCAGCTTACTGAAGCTCCTTCACTGCTGCATCTAAACATTGTGGTACTTGATGGTTCTTGTGATATCCTTGAGTCCAACACAGAGTACTCTTTGGTACTGCATAGAGGACTTCGGTGAAAGTCACCCTCTGTTGGATCTAGGGTCCCATTTTTGATTCCATGCTTTTGATCTGGCCCTAGTGCTCCATCTCCCTGTTTTTGGAGAGAGGGAGACCCTCTCATTTGTCTGGTACGGTATGACAACTCAGAACCAGCCATACAATTAGCTTCCCTCCCAAGACCACTAGCTGCTTAATGTGAACGATTTCTAAATGGAGCTATTTGATTATCATGCTGGTGATGCCTCTACTTTATTCCTAAAGGTTCCTGAAAAAGTTAATGCTTCCTGGACTGTTTCACTCTGTCGTTCTTCAGGAAATGTACTCTGGAAATGCCAGCAGACTAACATTTCAAAGTGTAACAAGAGCACACACAGAGCAAAACTCACTGGAATGACTGATTGCTTGCAGACATGAAAGTAGCAGGCAGACCATCTAGACAGCCATCACCTGTACTCCCAGCCTGGCGACAGACACAAAAAATGTGATTTAATCATGGCTGCATAAAGACACAGATCATTCCCCTTCAGCCCCTGCATAGAACAGGACTGCTCTATATAGAATAGGACTTCATTTTTATCACATGCTTATCCTGAAATAGTTCCATTTATGTATAACACTTCAACACTCAAGTGAGCTTAGAAGTGATACTGTTTCATAAATACATTAGAAAATTAAGGTGTTTATTAATAAATACAATTATTCTTCTTAAATTTCAGGTAATTCATAAGAAAATAATGTTTTAATAACAGAACCACTGAAATGCAATAATGATGTGTAGTCAGTTAACACCAAAAAATTAAGTCCCTGCAATACATCTTCTTACACTATGTGAAAATTTGTATGAAGTGTTTCCAAAGATTGGCTTCATTCCACCTTTCTTTTAGAAGACTGTTCAACTATTTCTTCCATTGCTGGAAGCTTTACTTGGTATTTAACCTAAAATACAGTTTCCTGAATATCATCCTGTTACTGACAGTAATATTTAATATCTTACCTTCCTGGGTTTTTCATGTTGTTCCAGTACTTGCTGACCCTTTGCATGTCTCCACTTTGCCAGTATACATTTTTTATTTTATTATTTGCCTCTAATATAATGTCTCAAAACTTGGAATACTTTCCACGCTTTTAAAACTATTTTAAGAAGGATAAAACTTACTTTAAAAATCTGTAAAATATCATATAGAAACCAGAACTGTGCATGGAATGAAGGCTAATATTTTCTTGCCCAGTCTGAAGTAGTGCTATGGATGCTTGATAAGTGTGTTCTGCTTTTGAGTTTGAACTTCACTGGACTGTGGCAGTCAGAGATCTGCTGGTAGTGCTCTTCCTAATGCAGCTGAGGATACCATTGGCCCTCTTGGCCACAAGGATGCACTGCTGGCTCATGGACAGCTTGCTGTCCACCAGGACTCCCAGATACTTCTCCACAGAGCTGGTTTCTAGGAGGTCAAACCCCAGCCTGCACTGGTGCAGGGGGTTATTATTCCTCAGGTGCTGGACCCTGCACTGACCTTTGTTGAACTTCAGACAGTTCTTCTCTGCCCATCAATCCAGCCTATCAAAGTCCTTCTGAATGGCTGCAGAGCCCTCTGGGGTATCAGCCACCACTCCCAGTGAACTCATTGGGGAATCATCTGTCCTGTTGTCCAAGTCATTGATGAATAAGTTAAACAATTCTGGGCCCAGTATTGAACTTTGGGGGACACCACTTGTGATAGGCCTCCAAGTAGACCTTGTGCCACTGATTATGACCCTAACAATGTATTTTAAACATAAGTATTCCAGATGCTTGTCAGAAAGCAAGCGACTTGGGATAGAAAACATCTGCTCATTTTGTCTGGTGAAACCTTCTTAGGGATTTTACTGGGGGGGGGAAAAAGAACAGAAATGTGTGTACTTCTTATTGCTTTTTTTCCTCTCATTTTTTGAGTGAAGCAAAGGATAAACTAGACTGTAAAAATTACTTTCCAGTGATGCAGTGCTTGTAAGCTACCTGGCTTGTGCTCTTGGATACACATCAGACAACTTCCATCTCTAGTCCATGGTTCATATACTGCTTGGGTTGTTAAAGGTTGAATATCATTGCTCTTTGGTCTTTTGAGAAGCAAGTCAGTTTTAGCTCAGTTCTCTGAAAACTGCTTTCTGCATCACAGGTAATCAATATATTTGTTAATATTTGCTTTAGATAAGGTCAAGTATCATCCCTGTTTAGATGTATGTTACCTATCCCCCTTACAGCCAACAAACTGATAGTCTCACAGTGACCCTTATATCCCCTTGGGGTGCCCAGGGATTGCATTCCAAGCCCTCTTGAGTGTGTTGAGTGAATACAGTCATTTTACAGTTACTAAAGAGCTCACCTTCCCTGCAGAGCTTCCGTGACCTGTTTTTTGCTTTGTTGTCAAGGCTAAAAACTCCGAAGACCGTATTTGTTCATGAATTGTGCAGTTCCAGCAACATAAGGGTCAATTCTAGTTGAGACTTCTTGATGCCACAGCAGTAAAAAAACAATAGCATCATAGCTTTGTGCTTTCTGAGGTTGTTCACTATGCCTGTTGCAATCCTTCTGTCCGAGTAACTGATTGAACCCCTTATTTATAGCTCCCTTGTGTTCTCTGGGAAGTCAAGCAAGTAAAATTATTGGTCACTTGGCCACTGGCATCATGGCACAGTTTTTATTTCAGGAAGAAATAACAAATGCAGATAAAACTTCTTACAGAGGTTTGCTCTGAACACAATCTGTCCACAATTGCAGGCTAGCTGAAGCAAGGATGGCATTTTCAAAATCTGCTATTTGGTATTTCTTAAGAGTATGGCATTTCTTTATCTGGTATTCACATTGTCAGAAGTTTGTATCATATAATTTGCAAACTAGGTGGGCCAGTGCATCTCAAGCCTGAATCAGACCCTCCGTGATGGTTATATATATATATGTGTGTGTGTGTGTGTGTGTGTGTGTGTGCATATATGTATGTATATGTATGAAGTAATTCCTGATAGGTATCTGTTGTCATATTTATTCTAATAGGCTAAGCTGAGTGTTTTACATGTAAATATTGCAATTTTTTGTTATTTCTATTGTTAACTTCATTTCTCCTTTTTGTACCTTTCTGTCCTTAGAGGTGTGAGCGCTGAATGTCTGTTCTGCCCTTCCTGCATTGCCTGTTTTGCTGCCTGTTCCCTCCCTTGCATTGCCCTCCTTGCAAGTAGACACTTTAATTTTCCACTTTGTTTTCTATGTTCATCTCAGCAGTTACACCATCTCCTCAATAGGTGTCCTAAATGCCACTAGCTGAACATTGTATAAACGACCCCACAGAGGGGCAGCCATCAGGCTGGGGGTTCAGGTGGTAGCCTTGTGGTGGATAAAGATTATAGAAATGCTTTATTTTCTCAGCATCTGTGACTAATTTGAGGTCACCAGTATTCCTCAGATGACCAGAAATGTTCTACAGTTGTGTGTAACTCAGGCAGAGGTCATATGGTTGAACTTGATGATAGTTGGATATTTCAGATAGTAAACTAGTCCCACTCCAGCAGTGAAACGCCGAGCTATACCATCTGTCTCCAATCCATCTTATAACTGAGCTTAATTAGATTAGTGCACAGCTATTATCACCTGGGAGATGTTAATAGATTTGAAGAGCTGATCTGTGCTTCTACTGAAGTTTGGATTATTTTTAGTTTCTTGTGTTTGAAAAAGTACGTAGGGTTTAAGTATTGTAGCTGGTAGAGAAATAATCACCCTTGGACAACACTTTTCGGTACTTTCCTTGTGAGTTTTAAGGTCTTTCCTACTTACATGGCCGACAAAACTCAAGTTTTTATCGTAGTTGTTAAAGGGTGAAGTCCATCTCCTTGGAGAGGACTTGCACAAAGCTTGTGCTGCTGTCATGTCCCTTATAAGACTTGTTTGGTGGACTCTTACAGTGGTTGCAGCTAAGTTTGTGCAAACTATGTTACAGTCCAACATGTAAAATCATCAAGACAGTCATTGTCTGGCTTCTGACTATAAAATCTCCACTCAAGTGCTAATGATGATGTTCAGAAACCTGGAATAATTTTACTGCTGTATGAATTTGAATATCTGATGAGCAAAACATTTTCTGTCACCTTAGCATACCTGATACAGACAGGCTTAGTATATTTGATGTGGGGAGATCCTCCCTCTGTGGTCGTGAGACACCATTGCTTTTCTGGCACTTCTCAGAATAGACTCCAGAAAGTGAAGAACCTTGTTGTTGCCTCCTTACTCTTGTTAACTAGCACAGTTTTATATAACAGCATTTATATTACATTTTTGAGAGTTTTCCTTAAAGTTTCCTAGTAGTGAAAATGTGGGTTTAGTCTTGAATAAAATTTTTGCGCATGACTCTATGCATGTCAAATTTTAAAATGATATTTCACTAGTATATGAGCAGTTGATCAGGAATTTTTAGCCACCAAATTGGGGAGATTGAGTATGAGGTAGAGTGCACCTGTCATTATCACTTCACTGGCTTTTCCCAACAATTCATTACCCTGGGGGTATTGTGAAACAAGATAGCATTTACAAGGTGGAAGGGTAGTATAGGAATTCCTAAGTAGCTGCTGTTGAGAAAGCAGAGTAGAGCTGGTTCCTTTTGAGTAGGAATGGTTTTCAGTAGTGTTTATTGTTATCCTTTCTGTTTTGTTTTGTTGGGGGTTTGGGAGGGTTTTGGGGGGTGACAAGGTCATAGGGATGTTGGAGGGGTTTTTATGTAATTATTTGGTGTTCCATCATTTTGGATAAAATACATGGTTCTACACTATTTTGTCCTTGATTGCATATTTTTAAAAAGAAGAGAGACAAGAAAAGCCATAGGCTCTGTTACAGAGTTTCTCTATCTCTGCATCCAATATTTCTCTCTGTTTTTAGCCAGGAAAAAAAGACAGAAAGTATTTTAAATCTGTTTTACATTTGGGGTATTTTGGATGGGGTTTTTTACCCCCTTGAAACTTCTAATAGAGATGTGCCTGGTCTCTGAATTCATACAGCCTTGATGATGCATAGGTGTATGTCAGTGATGCTATTTTTGTTGTTAAAGCCTCAGGTTAATTTACAATGAGCTTCTTGTACACAGCCCAAAGATGAATGTAAGTGTGGAGGTTTTTGAAATGGTCCTGGTTTATACCATCTGTAATATAATTTGGTCAGATGTTAGTAAAATGAGCATCAGGCTTGTGTACTATAATGTAGGCTAAATACCATAGAATTTTAAATCAAGTGCTTTTTTGATTCTGAGAAAATATTTGACCATAGATGCTCAAACCCAAGGAACTCTTGGCTCTGCACAGTTACTGCATATGTTTTACTTTGAACAGGAATGGGCCTTTCCTAATGGTGCTCCTCAGTGTTTTGCTAGAAAGTGGGGGAACTATGTTGTTCTCAGTATTTTGATCTTAAAGCAAAATGATTGTTCATCTTAAACTAGAATAGTTCTCTCTCCGTTATTATGGTTTATGGAAACTAGAGCCAAGTGAAATCTTTCTGCTTATGAAGGAAAACGATGAAAGTACTATTTTAACCTTTGCTCATCCTTACCAACATTCAGTTTTGATTTATTTTTATTTAGCTTGAACTTGCCTCTGCATTTGTATGGGGTATGGATGGGCAGTTAAACAGAAATAGCTTGCAGGAATGCGTGAGTACAGGATGACCATTGAGAAGAGACTGTGGTGGTAATGTTCACACTGTAAGAGAGTTTCCCTCACTGGAGGTGAACTTGGCATGACTTCAAAATTATTTTTCTGTGGAAACAGCTATCTTTTCTGTGAAAGAGCTTGTGGGACTTGAGAAGCCTTGTGAAGGGAGGGGAGTCAAAAGCCCACCACAAACCTTACCACTGTCACTCTGTTGTCTGCAAGATGGGAGATGAGACCTCCACCCATTTCCCATACAAGAATGTAGTAGTGGGCAGATGTCTTATATATATGGATGGTTGAGTTCAGGTTTTCACTTTTTTCATGTCTTAATTATTTTCCTTCAGGTGATAACCAACTATTTTCTTTAACAGCCCTGGAAGGAATAGTTAGCAAACTTACTTGAATGAGGAGTGGTAACCAGATAGAAACATCCTGACATCCACATTAGGTTCTTATCACCTGTTATTTTGCTTTCTCACATGCAACTTTCCATTTTGGCAAATGACCTGTTAAATCTTCTGGTGCCCAAACACATTTATTGGATATACTTTGGATACAGCTGATTTCTGTTGGTGGTAGGTTTTGTTTGGTTGGGTTTTTTGTCTTTATTGTTGTTGTTGTTTAATGTCCCTCAGAACTGTGATTCTTTGAAGCCACAATTAAACATGGTGAGTCCAAAGTGAAAAGAGTAATTCCTTTGGAACTGGCTCTATGAGCCACTTCGTTTGTAGGAGTATTATATTTCTTGTTTGGTACCTGTAAGGGGTCTTGGGGGTGCTTTCCTCTAAAGTAGGTGATAAGATAGCACATTTTGTGTTCTGTGAACATATAAAATGGTTATGTGGCAAATCTTTGGGATTAATAATAGACTTTGAGTGTGTATTTCTTAAAATTAAGTGTATGATTTGAGGAATGTAAGGAGATTTGTAAAACTTTAGAGCCTTTTCAAGTCCTCATCTTGGCAATTTGCTATAAAGGCACCTTAATGTATTCAGTGAAATGTTGACACTCCAGGTATTTTTAAGACAACATCTTACTCACATTAAAGGCATTCCTTCCTCAAAGTAGCTATCAAAACAAATTTTTCTTGCCATTCTTTGCCAAAATCTTTGCCTCAAGCTTTTTAAGGTCAGACTATCTTCCACTGGGAATTGGATGCCAACCATATGATACTTTTCAAAAATAGGTGTATGTGGTGGGTTGGATGCAAGCCTCAAGATACCTTTTAAAAATAGGCATGTGTAGCATTCATTTGCAAAGCAAATAAATCTTGCTGGGGAGCATCAACATTCTTCCCAGTGGGTGAGCAGCCACACCATTAGCTGCAGAGAGTACCAGCCACTCACATGCGGAGTGAAAGAGCACTAGATGAACTGATACCTCTCCTGTGCTTACTCAGAGGTTTGTTGCTGGTGAACTGCACTGCTCCTACCTGGCCATTTCTCTCTCTGCAGTTGCATGGGTGATCTATCAGCTTGAGGTGTGCTCCAAGCATTATGAGAACAAATGCCAAGGAGAAAGGGGAATAAAAAATTAGAGCATGTGTATTCAACAGAATGGCACAGAGCTTCTAATATATCCCTACAACTGTACTTAACTTCAGAGCCTTATCTGAGGTTTTTGAGTTAGGGACGTATTTGCTTTGGAGTAGGTTTTCATGCAAAGGCCAGAGAGAAGTCTGTGGTCAGAAGAAAGTACAGACCTTTCATCTTCATTAGGTCAGCACCTTATTGCTGGTCCAGCCTTACCTCTGATTTCAGTTAACATAACCTTGGGTCACCACTGACATGCTCAGCTTATTGATAATGTTATAGCATGAAATCAGATTTTTCAGTTTAATAAAAAGAACTCCAAAACCAAATAGGCTGTTCAGATTTGGTCCTTGACTATTGTGGATTTTTGTATTTCTTTATTTTTAAAATACAAGAGTGTTGTTATATTTGTTTAAATATTGTTTGCAAAAATTGAAACTCCTTTTCAAAGAGGAGAGCGAGCAAGATGACAGGAGCTGGCAGAGGAAGACACTTTGTTCAGTGAAAATGTGGGATCCTGGGGTAAAGTGTCAAACCTCGAATGTAGGAGTGGCAGTGGAAAGCTCTGTGGATGGCAGCAGCCAAACCCCCGGGGGCTGTGAGCAGCTGCTGTACCCTTGGCACACATCACCACTGACCGCAGCTTCTCCTGCAGCAAGGATAAGGTGTATTAAATGACATCCATCCCTGACATATCTGGAGGCTACGCCAGTCCTTCTAACAGGAGAGCTCATTTTTTTATTATTTAGGCTGAAGAAATAAAAAGAATTTGGATGGTGTTTTCTGTCTCCTAGAACTCATTTGCCATTCATTTACCTGCTATGTAACCTCTGGCTCCTATTGCGAGTTGGCAGTTTTTCTCAATAATTGTAAACACTATTATACATTTGCCATTCTGCAGCACAATGTTTGTTATTAATAGTAGTAATTTCTTCTTAATGATAATTTCTTGATGGGCATCATACCTTGAAAAGTGACAGCTCCATGTGCAAACAAAGCACTTCTACCCAGGTGTACTGTCGCTGGAAAGAAAGAGTCAAAGCTCTGCAGGTGTGGGAGACGGGGGGAGTGCATCATTAGGGAATGCAATGTAAGACAAGGCGGATAGGAAAAATAGGTGATGCCAACTAGCTGCTTCTTTTTTGTCTAGTATTATTAGGAGGAGAAATATTTACATGATGCTCTTTGCATCATTGAATTAGTTTGAATGGAGAAAATTATCTTGACATTATTGTCATGGCATGAAATGAAGGTCATAAGTGAAGTTGAATGTACAAACAATAGCAAACAATGTGTTTGCAGCATGAGAAATGAGGAGAGAGAAAAGTTAGATAACTTTTATTTTTAAAAAATACTAGTATTTAAAAAACAGTTAAATGTTTCATTGAACTAAATATACCCAGAACCATTTAGAACCACACATCGGTTATAGATAAAGTATAGTGAGAAGCAACAGCTCGTTACCTACAACTCTACTACTTATTCTGGATGCCCATTGTAACTTTCCAATTACATTTTAGTTATAAAAACTCACTTCAGTTAGCTAACTTCAGCTAGTCAACTAACAAATGTACAAAGTTGGCATAGGTTCCTTCAAGGATTTAGTAGGGATGTGTGTTTATGCACATACCCATGTTATATGTATGTAATACATATACACATCATACATGTATCTGTATCTCTATGTGTTGTGGAGAGAGAGGCACTGAACTGTAGTAGCATGTAAAAGTGATTGCTGTTTTCTCCGGTTGTTGTACTTCTATGTTTATTTTCTGTTCCAGTCTGTAATCTTTTTTCTTTGATAGATCTATACTTAAATATTTCTTCAGCTCCATGGCCATGAATAAACCATAACATGTGCCAGTCTGTTACATGTACTGTATGCATATTTTTATCTATACCTGTAACCATGAGGGAAAGTCTTTGTACTTATTAGGGAGTTGCATAATAGGACTGCTTGATAAAGCAAATAGGTGCTGCTCAGTGATTCTAGGTAGATCATCTAGTCCTTTTTGCCAGTGCTTTCTTTCAACCTTTGTATGTTCCTTTAAAAGCTTAAGTATTCTCCTAAAAGCACAGGATTGAAAGAAGCCTTCAGATACACTGAGTTCTGTGCTCTGCTACTGTAGGCAATGGACTAATCTCCTTTGTTATTCTGTCCCAGGAACAGTTAGGTCTTTTGCTGTTATTGCTTGGAAGGTGGAATTATTTCAGCACTTTCAATAGCACTGGAAATGTAGTACGATTTATTTGGGTGGGAAAGGCCAGCAATTCCATATGCTCAGTGGAGTTATAATGCATCACATCCTGTGCACCCTGCAAAGATCTCTATTTCACTTGTAATTTCAGAAATGCTTGTGCCAGATAAAGGAGCATGGCCCTCCAGGTGTAGCAAATTGTGTTGTAATCAAATATTGGCATCAAGTATTCTCTACTCTACTGCTGCAATAGTCCATTTGCAGGCACAGCTCCATAGCATGTGTAAAAATGAATGCTGGGGAAGACCCCTCTCTTTAGAGCATAAGCCTGCTCCCCAGTAAAATGGATGGAGGATCAGAGATTTGAAAAAATGAGTCACTGTGATTCACTACAGCTTATCTGTAATAAAATCTATCTAAATTTGGTAAGGAACTCTACAAACTAATTGCCCCCATCACTTACGTGTTTTGGTTTT
Source organism: Sakesphorus luctuosus (assembly GCA_013396695.1). Classification (NCBI taxonomy): domain Eukaryota; kingdom Metazoa; phylum Chordata; class Aves; order Passeriformes; family Thamnophilidae; genus Sakesphorus; species Sakesphorus luctuosus. The sequence goes on from VWZD01008779.1 coordinate 57,425, forward strand.
TTTGTAGATGTTTGGCCCTTCCTTTTATAGCAATTATGTACTGGATGTACAGAAGTAAGATTGGAGTAATGACTGTTGTATGGTATTCTAGATTAAGGACTTCTGCACTTGGAAGATTGATTGGTATCGTATTTTCAGCCATGTCTTTCAAAAACTGTAATGAAATTAGGAATAACAAAAGCTCTCGGAGTGCTTTGGATTTTAGCAGTTTTGTATTGTGTTAGAAAATGTGAAAAATTTAATTGAAGTGTCAATAGCAGGCAATAAATTTAGATTACCAAACCTGTCTTCTGTTGAGAAGAGTTCACATTTACTGTAAATCACATATTGGCTACTCCAAAAATTGCAGTTACTCAGAATTTCTGGTCTAAAGGCTTAGTAGGTAGTAACATTGTTAGCAGCGTTGAAGTATGCTATTAGTTCTTGGAGGGGCGGTCCCGTGGCGTAGTGGAGAGCACTCCAGTCTCTGACTCCCAAGGTCGCGAGTTCGAGTCTCAGTACGGACCGTCCCCCGGCAGTTCAATGCCTTCCTGCCATCCGATCCCGTCAGATCTCGGATGCCAAGTAGGGTCAGCCCCGGTTAGTACTGGGTGCTGTAGACAGTCCTAAGGACTTCACTGTCACTGTCCAAGCTTGCTCGGCCATGGCAGATGAACCTTAGGACTTAAATGGTGGGGCCAGTTCTGCGCATGCTGAGCCTCACCTAAAAAAATCCACTGCGCAGGCTCGGAGGGCACACCCACATGGGGTGAGCCCTTCCCAAATCTTCGTTTGCGAAGATTGGCCATTATTAGTTCTTGGGTAGAGTTTCTAGCACCTTTAGGATTAATTAAAACAGAGCTATTTAAGATCTGAATGCTGCACTTCTGAAACAAAATATTCACCACGATGCCTTGTTTACAAAGGAGCTCAAAGAAAACATAATACTCTGACTCAAAAGCTCATTGAACTTTGGGGAAAGCATCCTATTGGGGGGGTGATATGTTGGCCTTTACATTGCACTTAATGTATTTGGCCAGGAGTTCCTTGGAGTTTTATTCATGGGCAATCATATCCTGTGTGAGCAGTTTAGAAATTGATTAATGTCTGTGATACAATTTTCCAACAGTAGAATGAAAACAATCTGCAATTTTTGTAGAATTTTAAAAAAATAGCCAAACAACAAACAAACATAAATAATCAGACAATATACAAAGGCTATGTGGACCACAAATTGTCCACAGACAACTTACTTTGGCGCATCAAGATTTTTATTCTTTTGAATACGAGATAAAACTGTTCAGTCCTTCAGTACCTGTGTGAAGATGCTAAGTAGAAAGCAGAGAACCATAAAGGCAGAAGTAAAAATGGGTCCTCTGTGAGTTGAAGCTGTTAGTGAAAGTAATGATATCTTTGCATTTATGGGTTAGCAATAAAATTTCTCTTTGCAGAGGGGTAATTCAAGCTTACACGTTATTTAAGTGTGCTATCAGTGGGACATGTTTTCATATGCTTTACATTTAAGCCAACATAAAAGCCAAAAGGCAATCCTTCCTTTCTTTATCTCTTCTTCAGTATGTTAAGTGTCTAAAATGAAAATGGAAATACTCAAAGCAGTTCTGAACTCAGCACCTGTAGTCAGATGTTAAATGTAAATTATTGGCTGCATCTTTAAAATTACCTCATAAAATGATAACATTTTCTCAGTGTTAAAGGAGTTGAATTTTCAAATTACGAATTTGCTCCCTTATGAGGTGGTTATCAGAAGGCATGTAAAGTCATTGTCTCACTTTCATGTTTGATTATCAAGCAGTAAGTTTATTTTGGAAGTTACTAATTTGTATCTAATTGAGATAGAGGGAGGCTCTAGTTAATCTTGTTTATGTTCAAATGTACCCTTGGATGTTTTATCAAATCTAAACAAAAGATGGATTGTACAGAATTTGAATAAAAATTTGCTAGTTTTAACAAGATTTCTATTTAAAATAGAAAAGAAACAAACCACAGCAAAGTAGCTGGTGTCACTTTGCCCACAGTTCATATTGCTAAGTCAACTGGTATGTCTAATTTACAGAATCACGTGCTCATCTCAAATCTTTATCCTGTTTTGTCTGGCAGTTTTAAGATGGGTAGTAGCATCTTTAATGGTGTTAGCTAAAAAATGCATGTTATTTGAACTATTAATTTTCTTTTTGTTCCTAAATTTTGCATAGCAATTCATTCTGTATGATCTCTGAAATATCCCACGTGAGCACTGCCTAAGGGTTTAAAGGTCTGGTACCTTCCCCTCATTAGTAGTCATTGTTAGCCATAGCAGCTCTCAGCCTTTAACGATGAAGATTTTTGAGTGTTATCCTTGGGGTTTTCTACACTTCTTTTATAATAGTGTTAGGCATTGCTGGCAAGTACAGTTATGTCATTGTTGCATTTTGGCTCAAGGTGGATGAAATTGTGGCTTTGTGCATAGCACTTATAACAAAAATATAATTTTGACAAATCTGTGCTGTTCTTGTTTAGGTGGAAGGGACAGAGTGAAACCTCCAGTGTACATCTGCTTGCATTACTATGATGGAATATTTTATTTACTGCTCTTCCAGTAAAAGAATATTTTTTAAAGCTGTGTGTGATATAATCCATCTGGGGCATGGTACAATCTGCCCAACTGGAAATGGTACTGGTGACTTGGAGTGCAGCTGCAAGGTTATAGTCAAGTAGAAGCAAATGTTTTTCTGCAAAATCTCAAATGGGATTCTTCTAAGCTGCCTAACAACAGAGAGGTGATTTGTCATCCTTGCTTCTCCCCGTGATCTTTACATGTGAACAAAGAAATTATTTTCTTGTGGCTGTTTAACCGTTCAAGGGTCAATGCTTTGTGCTGGTGAGCTCCTCTGATAGACACGTTCCGAAGTTCTGACCCTGGACCTCTGAATAAGTGTAGTTCTCACTAAGGAAGTGTAAAATCACCCTTCAGCTTTCAAGTTTAGGTGTTAGGTACACATGCATATTTATATCCTAATTCTGAAAGTGACTGCCGCTTTCATTGTAAAGTGTACAGGGTCTCTGCTTAGAGGTCATCTTAGGGCTGGAATCTTTAGAAGTCCCTTTCTGTAAAAAACAGAATATATTTCAGGAAAATCTTGCTTATCTTCCTTTTTAGATGATTAATTATCTATTTAGCTTTATGAAATAGCATCATTAGAGCTGGATGCTTATTAAGTAGTTAAAACGACATTACTGATTGACTATTTAATATATGTTTACTTTGTATATGCTGTGTCCCTGTAAAATAGCTGGGGAGGGAGTTTACTTGTGGATGAATGTAAGCATCCCTTATATATCTGCATGTTTTTGAAATAAAACTAATTTGGAAAAAAGTTTTTAAGAAAAAGTCACTAACAGAAGGTAAATGGTTTTACTGCTAATTTTTGCTTCAGGCACTGGGATGACATGCTTTTTTCAGGTTTGTACTGCGGTCTCGAGAGATACTGTATTTGTTAAATGGATATTAATTAAAAAAGAGAGAGCAATTTGGTAGGTTTAGACTTGATTAGATTCTCCAGAAAAGCCCAGATAGCTTTAATGTGGAGAGAAGAGCTTAAAGCTGTTTTGCATTCCTTCTGCATTCAGTAGCAAAGCAACTTTCCTATGAAATTTCTACTTGTTAATAATTTTGGACTCTCAGGGTTTTTTTTGAATATGAGTATTCAATAGGAGTATTTAAATTCACTCTGATACTGGTGCATGCAGCTTCATTTGAAGTCAGCAAGAGGTGATGATTTGACGTCAAGTCTGACAGTCTCTGTCTGAGATTAAGGCAGGGGGAATAATTTGAAGGAGTGTTGGGTGGTGTGTGCAGGGCCTGCTGCTGGAGCGCTGCGTTCCAGTGTACAGTCTGATTTTATTGGGAGCGTGCAGTGCCTTCCAAAGAGGCCTGACGGTGAGAGATTGTGCGTTTCCTGACAACCATGACAAAACGATTCCAGCTGTTCTTGAGAGGCGCCTAATGCTGTGCTGAAAATTGCTGTTTTGTACATCTCTAGGATTTAAACGCAATGATGTTTATTTGGCAGTATTGTTTAACTGGTTCTTGTTAAATAGCTGTTAGCACAACATGCAGTTTTGGTAATGCTGGTTTTGTTTGTAATCTTTTAAGGTTGTGCTGGTGAGATGGAATGAACCCTTCCAGAAATTAGCAACCTGCGATGCAGATGGAGGAATATTTGTTTGGATACAATATGAAGGCAGATGGTCTGTGGAGCTTGTGAATGATCGTGGGGCACAGGTTGGTATGCATGTTTTCTCTGCAGTCAAGAGTGATCAAGTCCTGAGAGGCAAAATGAACAGGACAATGAGTGATGCTTTATACCTTTCAAAAAGCATGGGAGAAAATGAAACATTTCTTCATTGAAGGGAATATTCAAGAATTGCCACAAAAGCACAGTTGCTTTCTTCAATAGGCATGACAGTGGAGCTACAACTGGTTTAATAGTGGCCCTGTCTCATTCTGTGCAGTGCTGTCTTTTACTGAGACAACAACACATTGTTACATGGCCCATATGTCTATTTTCTTGTCTTTGATATGTGAAGGTAAGCGACTTTACATGGAGCCATGATGGGACGCAAGCACTTATCTCCTATAGAGATGGATTTGTGCTGGTCGGATCAGTTAGTGGACAAAGACACTGGTCTTCAGAAATCAACTTGGAGAGTCAGATCACCTGTGGAATTTGGACTCCAGATGACCAACAGGTAATGAATGGGGAATTTAGAGGTGTCATTTGGGTTGCATTGGTATCTTGTAGAATACACCTTTTAAAAAGTTTTTAAGTAAAGTCATCACTTGGTAAGATCAGTTTCCCTCAAAACTGCTGCTCCAGTAATGAAACTTTAATTCATCCTGTTGTTCTCAATAGGCAAATCTGATATTAAAGTGAGTCACCTATCATCACTTTTCACCCTGATTCACACACGGTCTTATTCAGTTAGTTGTTTGAGACAGGAATCTGTAATTATACCTTTGATTTGTTGGTACAGCTATCTTGCAGATGTCTTTGAGCAGAGTTACAGCCGGGACTATTAAATACCTGACTGGTCATTTCTGTGTAGATCTGTCCAGTCTGCACTTGCAGCAAAAGCAGTTCCACAGCAGATAAAGTTATGTTTTGCCTTCACATAAGAAATTAATACAATTAACTCAGTGTTGGAGAGATGTCTCAATATTATGCAAACAATGTAATTTAAAAGAAGGCCATTTTTCCAACCACTGAGTTCAAATCCTGCTGAGCTTTGAAAAAGCCAGTTAAAAAAAATCTTCTTTACAATTTTTCTAAAGAATTATATGATATTGAGGAGCAGTCCCGTGGTGTAAAGGAGAGCACTCCAGACTCCGAGTCCCAAGGACCTGAGTCCGAGTCTCAGTAGGGACCATCCCCTGGCAGTTCAATGCCTCCCTGCCATCCGATCTCGTCAGATCTTGGATGCTCAGCAGGGTCAGCCCTGGTTAGTACCGGGTGCTGTGACAGTCCCGAGGACTTCACTGTCGCTGTCCAAACTTGCTCGGCCGTGGCAGATGGACCTCAGGACTTAAACGGTGGGGCCAGTTCTGCTCACGCTGTGCCTCACCTAAAAAATCCACTGCGCAGGCCGGAAGGGCACACCCACGTGGGGAGAGCCCTTCCCAAATCTTCGTTCGCGAAGTCTGACCATATGGTATTGGACACATCCTCATTTATAGTGTGGCTTGAGCTAGGCCACTGGTTTCATCTGCAGAATTTACAATGGCCCCTTGCCATTACTACTGAGCTTGCTGGATCAGTCTTTCCTTCCACATGCTTCCTCTCATTCTGGTTGCATGTGTGTATGATATAGCGCTGAAAGAAAGGGTGGGCATGGAACAGTGCAAAGAGAAACTCTGTTATGATCACAGCCAGATCATTTTCCTTTTTTTCCTTTTACACTGCCATAAAAAGATGCTGGTTCAAGGCACCACTGAATTTAGAATACTATAAATTTATCTGAGATAGAGTTATTTTGGGAATTGCTAGTGGAATATAATAGCACTAATAATATGCATTTCTGCAGCAGCATCTAATAATTTTAGAGTGCTCTGCAAAGAATAATGAATTAATTATTGCAACCTGCTTTTTAAAGCCAGGGAGTCTAAATGCCTGCTTTTGAATCTAGGGAAATGTAAATCTTGACACTAAATAATTTACTTGAGATCAAGAGGAAGAAACAAGCAGCAGAAGTAGGAAGGGAAACTAAGATCTAATAGCCCTCAGTCCTCTGTTTTAAATATAAGTCTACACCATTTGTGTGATGTTCAGTTGTTGCTGCTGTATTTGGAAATATCATCACTAGAGTGTTTAATTTGGAGTGGCTGACTGCCTTTAATTCAATTTAGCCAATATGTTTGTACTTTCTAATCTAGATGCTCCATAAGTGGTTTTTCCAGGAAACACACACTTGTTTAGTGTCCCGATAAGTGCTTACTAACATAATGGCCAATTTGAGCTGTGTGAAAATCACTTGCTTGACTTACAGACTCTGCTGCCAACAAACTCACTGAAAAGAGACTCAAACCGGCCATGAGCTTGATGTTCCTCCACACAGCTCTCCTAACTATGTGATTTCCAGTGGGTTTAATTTTAAGTGGTGATGGATCTTTATACTGCTCTCTGGAGCTGGTGGAAAGAAGCAATCTTCTAAAATATATTTAGATGTATTTGCCTCTGGAGGCACAAGGAGATATGAATCACAGAGGTACTAGGCGAGAGACTGTGCTCAGTTCAAACTAAAAATAGCAAACTGGGGGGGAAGGACATTGCATATATTACACACAAGTAAGTGCGTATGGAAGTGGATACCCTTACTAGCTTATTGCTAGTTTCTAGCTAGCTTATTGCTAATTTCTCTCTAATTTGTGTCTGTGCAAATGAGAACGAGATATTATTCTACTCAAGAGTAGTTTCAACATCGTCTCTATTGCTTAATGTGGTCTGCTTGTTAGTACATCGCGTGAAAAATAAATGTCAACATCTAAATTTAAGATTTCCTACTGTTCTTTTTGTCACCTCTCTGGCACAATGAAGCTTGCTAGTGAGGGTATTCCTGGAAAACATTACACTCCATGGTCCTATGACCTTAACACAATTAGCTTTGAAAGTTGAATTTCCAAGAGGATTGTTTAATATCAGATTTCTATTGTCCTAGTAAAAATAATATACTGTGTCTGTCAACCTCATCCTACAGTTCTCTAAACTTTCTCCTTCACTCCCTTCTGCATGCATCCTCTTGTTTTCTCCTATCTCCTCCATCTTCTCTCTTGTCTGTCTATTCAGCTCCAGTAGACTGTCACTTGTCACTCTTCCCTACAGCTCTGTGGCAGCTCTGCAAGAGGAGGATAGTTTCCTACCATCATCTTTCTGTTGGAAGCAAGAAATGATTGGAGCTGCAGTATTGCCAGACATCCTCTTGATTGACCTCTAGAGTGTGTGTGTGACCTCTGGGCATGTGTCCTTGCTGTGCATTGACACAGGCTTGAAGTAGAGCACCTGTGAGGTAGTGACTAATGGCACCTGTGGTTAAAACTCCATAGTTAACACTTTCCAAAGCCTTTTGAAAGCATAGAGATGGGATGAGAGCTAGAGAGGTGGCCAGGATGGAGTACGGTAGTGCTGAAATTGAGAATATACTTGTATCTTTTAACTGATTTGGTTATGTACTCTGCCCTGATTAAGTTATTGGCTAATTTTATTAACACTAGATGAAACTGTTCTGCATTTTCTTTTAGGAAGAGAGTGGTATCATTCTTGTGGCTCTGTTGTTTTTTAGGATTTCTTGAGCTCTCCTTGCCCATCAGGTACAAAGTTGGTGTGAGTGACATGATTGACTGCAATGCTTTTTCTCACCATAATTATGTCTCAGATGAACTTCTTGTGAAGGTCATCGGCACATTTCTACTGTGATTCACACCCAGATCTTGAGTCTGGACTTCGAGCTGTGGTGGGCTTCTTCAGCTCATTCAGTACATAGGCCTTTTGATTGTGATTCTGCATGTTTATTGTAGAGGACTAGAAGTTAGCTTTCTCACTTCATTGGTGTCTGTAGTCCTGCTCATTTAGGCATTTTTTCCTCCTGTACCCTATAACTAGAGCATGCATTTGGGCAAGGCAGAACTCCATTGGCCTCTTGGGGATACCCAAAAGGAAGACTTTACAAGACTGTGTTGTCTGTATCTCAAGCAGAGTGCCGTGCTTGGATTAAACTTGGATGGATAGACTTGCTTAGGAGTGAGAACTTCTTTTTACTGTTTTTAAATGTTTTTTTCAGGGCTACAAGAGGCTGTAGGAGACACGTGGAATATTTTTCTGGTGCAAAGGCTCACCTAGTATCATATAGGGATGAAAAGTATATTTGAAAGTATGAAATATCAGAAAATGCTCTACCCTGTCTTGAGACAGTTCTGTGTTGTTGTACCACGCTTGTTTGCAAAGAGGGAGTGTACATACTAAGCAGATTGAATTACTTCCTAAGTAAGAAGAATTTCACTTTTTTGTTTAGCCAAAGGGTTTATTTATAATTATAGAAGCAATGTCAGTAAGTAATTGAGGCTTTTTCATAAGCCCACAAGTTACATTAAAAATCTTTCCAGTGCTTCATCTCCCTTCCTGTGTGTTTTATCAGCTCACAGTGATACTTTTCTATCAACTTCTGCTGCCCTTGGGCCACCCTCTACCTCTCCTTCTCCCAGATCTTAGCTGTTGAAGAAACCATCTCTCTTCTTGATGGAGAAAGACATAGTGTAAGAGAACTGGGTGAGAACTGTAGAGGGATCTGAGTGTTGTTTTGGACTTTCCTTGGGTTGTTTCTGTTGCTGTTTCTGTGTGAGAGAAGGAACCAGAAAGAAATCACTCTCCAACAGAGGAAAGCTTTGATGAAAATTAATTATTATATTTTAATTCCTGGATATCCCAAGAGGTGATAGTCATCTGTATTTGTTCCTTGCATCTCTGCTAGTATAAATTATTAGACTTTTAAGTGCCTATTTAACACTTTTAAGTGCCTATTTCTATTTGTCCCCCCAACTCCTTTTCCTGCTGTGAGGTTTTTTTTGTGGAAATCTGGGGACTGTCCAGGATTCTCTTTGGCTAGGACATGACAGACTACAGGTATATGTGAACTTTGCCAGGGTGCTTCCTCCTGTTTACTTTGAGAATAGGCACACAATTTGATTTGCATCCTGCTGGGTACTTTGTTGTGTGTGGCCCCATTTCAATTCAACATGCATTGGGACTGAGAATGTGTAAATACAGGCCCCAAGATTCAGTCTCTTCTGTGTCTAATCAGGCAAAATTATGCTCTTGGTGAAACAGAAAAGCAGCACTGCATTAGGAACAGATACCCTGTGCACTGAAGGGTCTTACAGTGCACTGAAAGCCAAACAGTGAGGCCTGTAGCAGATGAGCTGCTCTGTGTCAAAATGCAGGGTGTGGGAGCTCTGTGTGTTGTGTTTCTAAAAGACTCTTGTAGCTTGCAGTAGCTGTGCAGGAAGGCAGTTTCTCTGCTGTTACTCCTGCTCCCAGCACTCACCATCCCTACTCCCATGGCAACCACAGATGCTTCAGCATCCTTTTGCCATGACAAGCAGGAGGCAGGGGCAAGCTTCAACTCCTTCCCCTTGCCTGTAGTGCTTCAGCGTGGAGCACAGCACCCAGAACAGAGCTTCACGTGAAGAAGGGGATGCATGTTATTTCAGGGCCCAGTAGTGTAGCCGGGTGGGATCTGTGTGCTAGTACAGCCAGTGATCCCCTACGTGTCCCTAAATAGGATGAGTGCCATACTGTGCCAAGCAGCTGCCGTGTGGTAGCCACAGTTCTCACAGAAGGTAGGAGCTAATTAACAAGAAGCACCGTCAAATGGTTACCAGTGGCACTGAGTGTTTCGTGATCTTGTCTCTCAGGCTTCTTGGTTTTGGTGTGGCTTTAGTCCCTGGCAGGAATTTACCTAATAATTCCACTTTAGTAGCATCTGCTTTTGGATCCCCCCATTTTAATTTGTGAGCTTGCAGTTGCTTCCACCTTTTCAGGGCAATGATGTTCTGAACAGCTTCTAACTGAGAGTAGGGATAGTAGCCTTATCTAGCTCCCAGAACACAGCTTACAACTGAGTACTTCCTAAGTGTTTGAAAATGCTGCATCTGTTTGGCCCTGCTGTCATCTTCTTACCTACATCTCCTTTTGCCTGCAGCTCTGGAACGAGCAGTTTGTGCTTCCATTCACCCCACTGCTTTGATTTTATTCAGGTGCTGTAGCACAGGTCTGATACAGGCAGTCCTTGCTATTGTGGTAGTCACACTGATCAGGTTTAATTATTCTCAGACATCTAGCTGTGTGGAAAAAAAATCTTGAAAATAACCTTCTAATGAGTTGACAGAATGATGAAAAGGAGCTGCAAACAGGCCACTGGGGCAGTATGGGGAAGGTAGCTATTTACCTTAATTTTTATGAATCAAGAGAAAGAAGGACAATGGAAAAGGTTACAGCCTGTAAAACTTGAAAGTATAAGCAATTATTTCGGTCATTATTAGAGACCTCTTGTCCCTTGTAAGGATTTTTACAGGTTCACGTAAAGGAGCCTTTAAAATGCTGGGGGGAAACTGCATTTTTGTGTCTTAACATAGCAAGATGCATCTTTTCTCCCATCAATTCTGGATGTAGAGACTATCAAATGACCTCACATACATCCTTACAATGACTAGGGTTGCTTAGACTTGCACCATAAGATACAGTCTTTGAGGAATAACTGAAAGCCTTATTTTCCTTGATGGATGAATTACTCAGATTACTGGGAAAATGGCTAGAGGCTTTTTATAGCATTGAAGAAGTGTCATTAATTAACTAGACAATTTATTCAAGCCACAAGAGCTGCAGACAATGGTTAAGTCTTGTATAAGGATTTTAACATTACTTGCTGCGTAATTGAGCATCTGCATTAAAATGCAAAAAAAGGAAAATGCAGAGGAAGGAGACTTCAGTTGTCTTTCAAAATAAATCTGTTATATAAAACAAACAGATAAACAAAACCCACTGCAGCTTAACTGTCTAATATTTTGGACTGTTTTTAGAAGCATTTCAAACCTTTGTGGCAAACTTTCTCTTAAAAGTAATGATTTCTGCTTGTTTGTTCTAAGGGGTCTATGAACGTTTACTATCCTATTGCAGCCTTTTATAGACAAAATATGTGCAGGTTTTCTATATACATAAAATATTTAAATGTTTTTGTGGAGACTTTGTATTCTTGTTTTATATATTTCTACATGCTGAAAGTCAGTAACACTTTGTTTTTGCTCTTTGCTTGGGGACTTGATTTTTATGATGGTACATAATAGTGACAGATTTTGTGTGAAAAAGTAATGTGAATTTTAAGTGCTATTTTGCCTTTCTTTCTCCCATCTCTTTTTATTGTGTTGTTTTCAAGCTGCATTATGCAGCTATTTCCTAAATTACAGATTTCTCTTTTCTCCTCTCATTTTCCTAGTATCAGTGCATAGTTGTATTAGCATTGTCTTTCCTTTGCCTTTTTGTCCTAAGTAGGTTTTCATGCATCATTCTGCTGAGAATACAGCTTCCAAAAAGAAGGAAGGAGAAGAGTTAGGTAGCTTGGTGCACTGTGCCTTTTTTTAATTGCACTCTCGTTTTCTCACTAGCAATGAACAACTACACTGCAGATTTCATTCCTCAGATGAGGACTTGATCGGCTTTGCCTTCAGTTTTGGTGAGGGTAGACAGCAAGGATGTTCTCTTTGGAGCTTCTAGGGCTCATCTACAGCATCAGGAGCTGTGGCATCTCTCTGTGAGTTTATTCCAAACAAGATTTTTCCTGCCAGAAACCCTAGCCTGTAGTGCACAGGGTTATTGAGTGGGTAATTGAGGGAACAGAGCAATAAGGTGATGCTTCAATGTGCTTTCTTCTTCCCACTCGCTTCATCTGTGCCTTGCCTAATCTTTCCCTTGATGCTCTTCATCCAGCCTGTGGAGGCAAGGCACTGAGAGAGCTAACGAGATGGTGTCGTTTGTTCCAGCCATGAGGGCTGTAACATGGGCGATGTTTATGTGCTGATGGCATCATGGCTCATGTTTTCTCAGTAGCTCCTGCAGTGTTTCATGTCAACACTGTTTCAGATGAGTCTTGCAAAGAAATTTTTCCCGTAATGACTGTGTCTGAAAGGAATAATACAACTGTTTTAATGTTTTGCTCATCACTGTAGACAAGGTATTTGGTGTTTGTTACTGCAAAAAGTAATCGGCCAAATGGATTTCTGCATCCCTTTGGATGCACAGTACAGATCACCCTCAACAGTGTACCTTGTAACTCTTCCCCTGTGACACTCAGGTCACAATATTGCTATTTTAGTTGACTGGAATCTGGAGTTTGTTAAGCTCTGCACTTTCTGCCACGTCTTTGCCTCCCTCAGGAAAGGAAGGATGTCAATGGCGGTGACAAACTAGAAATGGAGGGAGAGCTGAAGACTTGTGCTGTTCGGTTAATGTGTCCACTTAGCATTTTTCTACCCAGTGCTGTTTTACATTTTTGAAGCATCAGTGTTTGAGTCAGCAAAGTAAAGATGAGCGCAAATAGAAACACAACCAGTCGATGTGTGGGAAGTGTCAGGAAGAAAGAAGTTTTTTGCCTCTCCTCTCCTCTCACCTTGCTGGCACTTGTACAGAAAGATTCTGCTTATATAGCCTGAAGTCTTTAGTTCTGTGGGACAGGGAGTGCTTACTTGAACTCATGTTTTTGAGACGTTCTGTGCTGTGTTTCAGCTATGGGACATGCTGCAAGAGTGAGGTTTTGCAGTGCACCTCTGCAAGGGAACAGCATATACCTATGCTGCTTTTTAGGCACTGCAGGGAAAAAATTGAACCTTCCGCAGGAAGCTGCTCTCTTTCTAAGGAGAAGTCATATGTAAGGTAGGCAAACTGCTTTGTTCAGGTTTTGAACTGGTCAGGAGAGGGTATGCAAGTGGAAGTGGAATTCTTATATAGGAAAAACTCTCCAGACTGTGCAGGTTTTACAGCATTTTTCAGAAACAGTCCATTACTCTATTGCCAAAGCCACTTGGCTGAGAATGCCTCAGCCCCAGGATTCCTTTGGTTCTTCCAGAGCTTTGTGGTCTTTTTAGTTCAAAAGAAATGTAGCTGCCAGTATTGTTGATTTGAACTTTATCTTAATCCATACATTTTTTGGAAGTTAGTAAGAAGACCAGGAACCAAATGGGGTCTTGAACTTGGGTTAGATGTCTTCAAGCCTGCAAATAGTCTGAAACCTTTGTGCAGGAAAAGGAGGATTAGAGCAATTGAATCTGGAGGTTATTTGCAGATTTCTGTACTAGGTCTTGTCTGGAAAAGCAAGGCCAAGTTTCGTAGTAAATGGGAGATGAAAGGTAATATTTTTGGAAAGTGGTATCACATAGTCTTTCCATTCATTTGACAAAAAGAGATAGTACGCCTGTGGAAAGTGGGAGCTGTATCTCTTCATTCTCCAAAACCTTTCCCATCAGTGTTTCATCCTGTGTGGATTCAACTTGAGCTCTCTGCTTTGTCCAGGAGCCAGTTTCTTGTCAGAGTTCAGACACTGAGTGATTGTTGGTGACTGCATCAGCTGAAAAGGGATTAATCCTTCCCTGCTTTCCTTGCTTTTAGGAGTATAGTCATTCTTCTTCAGTGCCTCATTCAGTAACAGTTTATTACTCAGCCTGATTCTATGTTGACTCAGTTATACTTGACCTCACCCATGGTATATATTTCCTGACCATGCTGAGTTACTGCTTTTTGCCAGCACCAAAGATCTAGAAGGAGAGTGCAGAAGTTAAGGGACTAAGTTCCATTGGCATATAGCTTAACACAGGGGCTTCTTGGTTTTATATTATGAAATTCAAAACAGCAAGGACATTGCTTCTAAACTGCTTTGTGTTGCATTTTCACTGGTTGAGAGTGCTATCCTTGTTTCTAAGTAATACCATTTTCAGCTGGGAAAAAAAGACCAAACCACAAAACCCCAGCAGAAACTCTCAGACTTCTAAAGCTCTGAAGATTTTAGCTTCAGCAGTCAACATATCTTTCAGGAAGTAACTAAAACCTGGCTTGGGAATAATGCAGGAGACTGCCAAGTTTGTCAGTTGACTTCTTTGCCTGACTGAGTGGTTGTTGGTAAAACTAATTGTATTTTCCCACCAAATGTTGTTTTTATTGCCATACATAATTGGATATATGTGAAAAATGTGTGTTTTCATAGACATGTGTGCATTTTCCTGGCAGAGTTTAGTGAGAAATCAGAAGACAGTGCTGCTTGAAGAGCATTCCAGGTTCTTTTGCTGTGGGAGCTCAGTGGTCCAGGATTGGAGTCCCGTCCAAGTAAATTGCCACACAAGTTGTTCTGTAAAAGGTGTTCAGCTGTTGGCTTTTTGTTCATTTTACATACTACTTTGAATGTGATTTGAAACCTGCCACACCTTTTAAAAATGTACAGCTCTTGTCTACATCTTTAAGTAAACTGAAGCATATTGTTAATACAGTAAATACAGTAAAGAGCAACTCTTTTCACATAAAAATCTCATGGCTGTAGGATGCTTTCTTAAAATATCTCAAGAGCCAATAAAGAATACAGAAATGTGTGTTCCTGGAATACACAAGTCAGAATTGATCCAGATACAGGTGCATACAATAATCAATCTTTCTGCAATTTTCCAGAATGCTTTCAAATAATTATCTCTGCCTGGACAATTGCTTCTATCCCCACAAGTCGAAAGTAGTTATATAGCTTGAGATTCTGATTTTAAGAATACGTATATTTTTGCCTCCTGAAGCAGCATGCAAGGCTATATCTCATTTACAGTGATTCAGCTATCTTACAGTATTATAGAGAGAAATAAAGCCCATGCAGTTTGAATCCTCAGGTTTTAGTATTTCAGTATTTATTAAATGGATTTGTCTCCAAGATCTCCAGTGGATTTGCTTTGTCTTCTTATTTGAGGGCTTTGTAATAGTTATCTAAACCCTGTGGACTCTGTAAAAGAGAATGAACAAGCCTGAAAGTAGATAACTAAAGCAGTGGTGCTTTTGAAAGCATTAATGGCCTTGAATGAGAATTTCACTGCAGCTAGCGGTGAATGATCCTGGGTGTACCATCCATGTGTGAGGCTGATAACTCCTCATGTCCAAAGGAAACACAAACCCTTCTCAGTTTCTTTGGACATAAAGGCAGTCAGAAAACCCCAATGCTTTCCCTCTGAGCTTGTGTGTGAATTGTGGTGATGTCTCTTTTTATGTCAGTTCAAGAAACTGTTTTACAGCGACTGAATTTTTAATGGAAATAAAAAGTGTGCAGCAGGAGACCAGCTGTCTCCCTCACTCTGCTTCTCTTTCTCTCTGCATTTTGAGGTAAAAAAAGGAAAGCCAGATACATCACACTGAGGTAAAACAAACTTTCACTTCATAACGTATCCTAAGAGGTGACTGCTGCACTGTCTGATGCTTTGTGATGGAGAAACAGTAAATAAGACGAGCCTAGGGAAAGCAAAGTGCTAATACTACAACTAAATGGACTGCAAAATGCTGTAACTAAACATTTGCAAGACCAGCATTCTTCCCTTAGGCTAATGAATGAAAATAATTAAAAGCAATAATTTTCCAAGTATTTCCTATGTTACTAAGCCTACCTGCATACATAGAAAGTTGATCCATCATTTTGTATATTAATCACATTATTGTTCAGTTAATTTTGGATCAGCAAAATAGATTTATCTCTATTAGTATGATGCCATTATGGTGGCAACTGTGAGGGCTGTTCCTATCATAAGTACTAACGTTTGTCCATATGACTAATCAGGGCAAACAGAACTAATTCAGTTTCTTTGAACTGCTCAGCATGTTCTGACAGTGCAAATGCAGTCGGCCTTATTAGTGTCTTTGCTGAATGAAATTTCTGAGATACAGTGCCTACTTTTCCTGTGGGGGGAGGGAGGGGAGGAGGCTGATGGAAAAAGCCATAAAGACAAGTCTAAATTTTGAAGAGGGAATGTCAGTGAAGCAGAACTCTGAATGAGTCAGCTGCAAATGCAGAGCTGTGCAGAGTGAGTTGTTAACAGCAGCATTCATACTACCTGGTGTGATGGCACCAAGATTTCAGCAGATGTGTGTGCCAAACAAACACACACTCACAAAGGCAAAGAGTAAAACAAAATGTTGAAAGAGTAAGGTTTGCAAATTGGGTAGGTGCAAGAGGAATTCTTCAAACTTTGTGAGTGCAACCCTGGAGAATGTTAAAAACCAAAAAGTAAAGTTTTTGTGAGATCATTTGGGGTTTACTTGGTCACAAGATGCTGATGAGATTTCTGCCCTGAGCTACTCCTTCAGTCTTAAAGAGACTCTTAACTGAGGCTGAGGAAATTAAAAGAGGATCCTAAAACACAGTAGTCTGAAATGCAGCAAGTCCCTCTGTCTGACTGGTACATCCAAATGTTGTGGAAGATCTTGAATATGAACAATATAGCTGCTAGCAGAAATAGTTTGTCTGCGTCGTAAGTCTCGAAAGGCTACCCTGTTTTACTGCAATACATTTAGAAAAGGGTTTAAGAACATTCAAGAGGTGTATAAATAAGGTTTACATCTGTACTTCACAAGTGGTTAAAGCAAAAACTGAACATGAAGTAACGAAGCCCCTCTAAACTTGTCTGTAAAGGCCTAGGCAGGATGTTTCTTGCAGAGGGAGATCATGATTCACTAGTGTCACAGGTGTCTTTCCATGTGTCAGTAAAAGTAATGTCTAGGAAAAAACATGGCAGAAAGTATGTATTTAGTTCTGAAAACATCAAGACATTCCAACACAAGTAGCCCCTGCTTAGAATTCCCTGACAAATACCTGTGTGTATGCTTTGGCCTCTCTATGAAAGATTTGGCAGGTACAGAAACCCCAGCAAATTATAACAATACATACTGTACTTACTGGTTTGGGATGGATTAGCAGGATAGGGAGAAGAACTGGCCAGGAGTCATTCATTATGGGGAAGACCAAAGAGTCACTTTCTGATTTAAAAATGAAGACAGTGGGTTTGCCTTTGTTACACCATGCTTTAAATTATGTTTTTTTATTTTAAAATACTGCTTTTTAAAATGTTTGCTGTTGTGAGATAGCTACACTTACAGGTTAAATAGAGTTATTTGTATTAATGTAGGGCTGTAGAATAATTATTCCATGTCCAGCAAAGCTCAGTTTGCTGGGCTGTCTCAGTAAATATCTTCTAAGACATATCTAAGTCTTTGGTTTTCTAATGTGATCAGTCACTTTCTGGAAAAAACTTTGTGTGGTCACTTTGTCCTTTCAGCTACCGCCTGTTTTATGGGAGAAGGAAGATCCATAACTAGAGAAATTGCTCAATGGAGTTACTGATGACTTACCCATAGCTTAGGAAAGATTAGAGCACTTGAAATTCAATGACAGATGACATTAATTTTCAGTACATTTCATTGTATCCAGGAATTTAAAGGCAATCTGTTCATGCACCTTGCATAGTCCTACCAGGCAGGTTCTGTCTTTATGTGAAATTTTAGGGTTTTAAACAATCGAATTGTACTAGGATGGAGTTTACTAGATTCTGTTTTAATTAGCAGATTCTGTGCGTTGTTTTGCTTTTGTGAGTTGTCAGATGTGTGTTCTTTGTAAAAAGTCAGAGAGAATCTTTTAAAATTCCTGGGCCAACAGGAGTAAAGCAGTTACGTGTCCTTTTATAATGTTCTAGCATCACAGTACTGGAATTTCTCACTTAAGAAGTGCTACCCTAAAGTGGCCTCTAATGGCTTTGTATTTCTTGCAGTAGCTATAGCAAATCCAGCTTCTAATACTTCAACTTCAGCTGCAGTCAAAGGCTCGGTTGTTTCCCTGATGCAGAATGACAGCCCATGTTCTGAAAATATATTGATCAGATTTCCTGGGAGTTTTGTTTAACCAGCAACATTAGAAACCTTCAGTGTTAGTACTAAATGTCATGAAGAGAGGCATCTTGTTTTATCAATACCTTTCTGTAACAGTATTGACTGTGCAGTTTGAACAACCAAAACCCGAGACTGGAAGCAGTTCTGCCTTTTACCCCTCATTTATACGTTGAGTTGTTATTGCTGGGATTGGATTATCTTTAGTTATTATAAAAGTCATGGCAACTGTAGTTCTGGAAAGCTTCTTTGACAATGAGGACAGGCAAAGATGCAGGAGTGGACCGTGGCTAGATTCTCTGCAGATTTAAGTCAGGAAAGTTTCATTGGCTGGAGTCTATAAGTCATAACAACTTAATTTTCTCAGCTACTGCATATAATCAGATGTGGTGAGTTGGCAGGATCTCTCCCTTTCCTAATGTGCTGGTATATTCAAATTAACAAAAAGCTTGAATATTCTCACTGTTGATAAGTTGACTTTACTTACATTAAACACAACTAAATAGCAACAAAATGCATTTTGTGCAAAAAGAACATAGCTATTAGAAAATTATACTTCTCTTACAAAGTTAGTGGACCTGCTGAACTGGACCTTCAATGCACAGTGACCAATTCATTGTAGCTTTGTTGATCTCTGTGCTGCCAAACCATCTTCTGCTAGTACTGTATCTGGCAGAGATGCATCACAGCATCACGACAGATCTTGCAGAAATAGCAACAGTTCAGCACAACAGATCCGTATGTAGCAAAATCACCAAACAGATTCAGGTTGTTCCTCTTGAATTTAATTTTGTAGCCTCTTGGCTGTTCTAATATTCATCTCCTCATGAGATGAATACTTCAGACCAGAATACCCCATCTTTTGCTCACCATATGTCTTTCAGAAATTGGTGTATTTCACACTGTTAGTTGAAGAGTTTTTGATACCTTGAGCATTTAAGAGGATTGCAGTCTTGAATGATAAGTTTCATGGATGATAGTTTATAAATCTTTAGATGAAAAGCCTTTTCATTTACCAAAACTGGGTTATGAAACTTATCCCAAGTTACCACAGAGACTTAAGAGGTCAGCAGACTTCAGACAAGGGTGTTTTTCAGGTGTTCAGATTTGTTACAATAAATAGGAATCACCCCAAGCTTCGGTTTCATGGAGAACTGAGACACTTGTGTTTCAGAACTGAACCCAACTTTGAGCTCTTGGTAGACTTAGAAAACTTTGTGTGTTATCCCAATGCTGGTTTTCCTTCAAAACATGCATCATCTGGGTGCTACAGGAGCCCTGCATTTGTGTGACCTTTAATCAGCTGCAGCTTCACTGGAGTGCTGGCTTCGGTATGTTGGATATGTTTTGTAAAGCCATACTCTGTTGATGTTGTGGTACTGACTCACACTGCATTGGCTGATTTTAGGTATTTGGTTATCAAATTATGCATATTCTACAAATGCAGTTCTACAAGTGGTGCATGTAAAATCAGTTGAAATCATGAACAGTATGAAAGAAGGGGAGATGAGTCAAGAGAAGAATAGAACAAGGGGCAAAAGAACCACTCCAAAAGAAACACTTGGGATTGTTATTTTTAAATTACTATTATTATCATTATCATTTAGCTTTTGTAACAAAACACTATAACTTGTTCATTGCCTTTTTCCAACATTCCCTCTGACCTCCTGGATCTGCAAATACCAAAAAAACATTAATTTAGACAGCTAAAATGCAACCTTTTAAATTTCTCTGTTAGATCCTTCAGGCATACCCTGTGGCTCAACCTTTTGTCTGACGGTCAAGAGAGTTTTATTCATCTGACATAAGTAGCTTAAGTGTGGCATTTATAACTTGAGTAATGTTATGGATGATAACACCATTAGACGTTTTTACAGTTTCAGCAGGAGTTCAGCCAGCAGGGCTATCAGCCTGATAAATGCTTTCATCTTAAAGGTTATATTGCTACAATAACCCCAAAACTTAAAGCTGCTCCTTGAAACCTACAACCTGGCTAAAGAGATGAAGAGTGCCCTCTGACATGTCCAGGTTGCTGAAGAGCTCTCACGCTCCACTGCAAGAATTAAGATGCTGACATGCAGCTCTTCTAATCAGAGTTGGAAATTACTTAGGACTTCATAATTTTAAATGATTTGGGGGCAATGCTAGTCAAAAGAATTAGCTTTAGATTGAGATGACTATGAACTCTGGGTGATGAGAGCAAGCATTCCTACCCAATTATTAAATGTTTCTCTACAGGGTTTTAGGAGACAGAATCTTAAAATGCTTTTGTCAGAAACAGTGGAGAGTTTCATAGAATCGATTGGGTTGAAAGAGACCTCCGAAATCATCAAGTCCAACCCCTGGTCCAGCTCCAGTCCATTTACTAGATCATGGCACTCAGTGCCACGTCCAATTTCAGTTTAAAAACCTTCAGGGATGGGGAATCCACCACCTCTCTGGGCAGCCCATTCCAATGCCTGATGACTCTCTCTGGAAAGAATTTTTTTCTGATATCCAACTTAAATTTCCCCTGGCAGAGCTTGAGCCCGTGCCCCCTTGTCCTATTGCTGAGTGCCTGGGAGAAGAGACCAACCCCCGCCTGGCTAGAACTTCCCTTCAGGTAGTTCTAGACAGTGCTGAGGTCACCTCTGAGCCTCCTCTTCTCCAGGCTAAACAACCCCAGCTCCCTCAGCCTCTCCCCACAGGACTTGTGCTCCAGTCCCTTCATCAGCCTTGTTGCTCATCTCCTCTGTCTAGGTATTTGTAGATACAAAACTTTCAGGAGGCTGGTAACAAATCTATCTATAGAGTAGATTGAAAGCGATATGAGAAGCTAGCAATGACAGCTAGTAGGATTTTGCCTTTGTAGAAGTTTGTTTTGTAGAGATCTGAGGGAGAGTGATTGTGTTTTGAAAGTAAATAGTGGAAGTGGCAGTGCACTGATTATGCAAGTAAAAGCAGTTGAAATATGGAACAGTGTGAAAGGAGATGGGATGATACAAGTGGAAGAACAGAATAAAGGATCATGAGGGAAGATGGGGTGAGATGAACAAAGCTTGAGTTCTTGTTTTTATATCGAAGAGTAGGAATCTGAGGCTTGTGGCAAACTTTAGCTGCTGTTTTAACCCAGCAACTGTTTAACACAAAAATATTCGTAACATGTAATGATTCTAGTTAAGGCAGCCAGATACTGATTTTTTCAATACTTTCAATAATGTGAAACAACTCCATTGTTTAAGATTTTAATGACTTCACTGGCATTGTTTTGTTAAATTGCCATTTTATTTTACAACCTTATGTAGGTAATGGGAAAAATTTTAGTGTTTGTTTTTTTTTTTTGACTAAGACTTGAGAAGCCACACTTCTTTTCTGAAACATCCAAAAGCGCAGCCATGGCAGTTGCCTCCTAGGAGAGTACAATTGTGTAAGTCTGATACAATACACGCTTTGAGTGCTGCAAGTCTGACACTACATCTCAGAAGGAAGATGGAAAAGTAGACCTCTGACAGCAGAGGTCAATGAGGGTGATTGCAGGCTTTGAACAACAACTGTACAGGGAGATCCTAAGTAGGCTATGATTCTTCAGCTTGGAAAAGATATGACTAGGGCATTAGATAATAGACATCTATAAAATTGTGACCCAAGTTGAGAATGTAAGTAGGGAACAATTATTCTGTATTTCTTTTAGTATTAAGAGCTAAAGGTTACCAAGTGAAATTATCAGTTATCAAAGAAGAGGGAATATTTTTTTGCTGGAACCTGCATGAGTGTGCAGGGGAGATGCCTGCTCAGTGCATTCCTATTCTTTTACTCTACGCCAAACACTTGAAGGTAAGATACAAGGCTAGATGAATTTTTGATCTAAGCATATAATTGTTAGTATCTTAAATGTGCAAGGTGGTAGACTGAAGAGCAAGTATAAGATCTGGCCTTCCTTTTAGCTTCATTTTTAATGCTGGCTAGTTTTCAAATTGATGAGTACCTTTAAACTTGCTTTAAAATTTATTTGCCCTTACAGGATTATGTGATAGCAGCAACAGCCTTGGCTAATGCATTTATAGTTTTAAGATTTATTCATCCTTATTTCCTGGTGTTTTTATCAAATTCATCAAATATACAGGATCTTAACTTGCTTAAAACCTTGAGACAGAAAATGCTTATAAAAAAAAAAAGGCAAGTTCCAGTCAGTCTGACTTCAGTTTGTGTACTATGACTATGAAGTTCTTTAGGGCCGAGAAAAAAAACTTGGTTTACCCATTTTGTATTTGAACTAGTGGGTGGAAGCTCTTCTTCATCTCTTCCTGAATGTGTAACACATTGTCTTCCTCTTGGGCTATAATAATCTGCTTCTGGTTGACTGATCATACAGCTTTTGCCTCTGTTTTTGGAAGGCACTTTCCCACCTTCTCTCAGCTCATCGGCTGAATAACCTGTCCTCCATTAGGCTTTCTATTTTTCACAAGCTGTTTAAAAACTCTGGAAGACCTCACTTTTGTCAGCTTTGCCTTTTCTTTTGATATTATTATGACTGATGCATACCTTGGTTTCTGCCACCAATTTTAGAAGTTTCTGTATAATCCAAGAATACTGCAGAATCTGTGGCAGCCCTTCTACCAGCTTGCTTTAGTTCTAGTAATGGCCAAGTTCAAATAAAGTGTAGTGTCTCATATTAAAGTGAACAAAATATGCCCCCTCTGCAAGGTATTACTTGTTTATAGATTTTATGAACTTACCTCTAGACTCTGCTGCTATAACTTCATTCTTTACACAAATCTTTGGTTGCTATGCCCTATTCTGGTACCATTTCACATTCCTGACTGCTTTGCTTTCAATTAATTTCCAGCACAGCTGGTTAACTACAAGATGCATTTGAAGGCGGGTCCAGTGGCTGCCCTTGGGTGAGACTGAGGCCTGTTCTGTTATTTGCAGGTACTGTTTGGCACTGCTGATGGACAGGTTATTGTCATGGACTGCCATGGCCGAATGCTGGCCCATGTGCTCCTTCACGAGTCAGATGGCATCCTCAACATGTCCTGGAACTACCCCAGCTTCCTGGTGGAGGACAGCAGCGAGAGCGACACCGACTCCGACGACTATTCCCCACCACAAGGTAATGTTACATGCACGTCCTTTTCTTTCAGCTGTGCAAGTGCTCATGAAGACATGTCAAATGCAGGGAGTTGTCATGCTGTACAGGAACAGCAGGATAACCACAGTTTCAAGCTCTGGTGGAACAGAGAGCTGGTACAGGAGAGTGGCTTTACTCCCAGCTCTGCCACCAGCCTTGCTGCAGGTTGTACCCTCCTCTGTGCTGCTCTGCCTCTGCACAAATGAGATAACACAGAGCTCAAAGCTTTTAGTGAGAGTGAGTGAAAAACACTAGATAGGGACACATCAGGTTTCACTGATAAGCAGGTATGAGGTATTGCAATGGTTTGTGTGTATGCAGGTAGTCAGAGTGCAGTCACAGAAATTAATGCATTATTATATAGATTCATGTGAAAACAGTACTAGACATAGTGTAAAGTACTATATGTGTAATTTTGTCTCTGTTTCATAAGATTTGTATAATGCTCATCATTACAGTCCCATACCTGATACTCCTGTCATAAACTGTTCAATAAATACCGTAGAATGCTGGAAAAGGAAGGCATTTCCTGCCATTACACAGGGTAGAAGGAGGTGACTGGAGCTGTCTGGAGTTACTAATTCACATGCTTCAGAACAGATTGCCAGTTTGAGGGTCAGGAAGAAATTCTTCCCTCTCCTTAAGTCTCAGTACAACTTGTTTGATGAAATGCTTTGGTTTTAAACTCTTGAAATCATCAGTAGCAAAGATATATGAGGTGTGGGTGTCCATGCAGTCAGTCCCACCCTTCTCATCCAAGTCATACTAATACTTCAGTTGATGTGGTTGTGTTTAAAAGCTCTAGCTAAGTTATTTCTGTGTTTATTGTATGAAGTCTGAACTAAATAAAAAAGTTAATATAACAGTGATTGCACAATGAAAATTTAAAATAAATAATAACTAGAAATAATTTTGAATTTGCATCTCAGATCTGAACCTCTGAATTGAGGACTTCTGCAGTTTTAACTGTAATTTGGATTCAGTCAAAAAAATTACCTTTTCCAGTATTACATGTACATATGTTTGTATAACAAACATGTTTATAACAAATAATAAAAGATAGAGCAATCATCTCGTAAAATGTTAGTATATTTTAAAACCGAGTTTCATTTTTGCTTGCATGCCTTACTTTTGATACTGGGTGAGATTTCTTACCTTAGAATAAAAGAAACAAACTTCAACCTAGCAAGCTCCTAAAGCAAGACAGACAACAACATTAAATTTTTCACTTGGAGGATGGTGAAGCTGCAGAGTACACAGATGAGAACTTAAATGATCTGAATGTGTTAGCTTTTTCTGAGTCAGTCAGGGGGTGGGTGGACTCGTTACAAGCCTACAAGCCTATTTTAATGATTACCCAAACATGATGTGTCCTCTTTAGAGCAGATGCAGCATAACCCTCTCAAAGGTGACAAACCTTTGACTCACACAGATGTTTAGGACGGATTAGAAGTTTATTGGGATTTTCTTATTAAATTATATACACACAGAGATGATAATGACTAGATATCTTTCTCCAGAATACTTTGTGATCAGCTTTTTTTACAAGTTCATGAAGCAATACTGCTCTTAAATGGCTCTGCCATTTTTGTTGACTGAAAAGATGTTGGGTGGGCCTGAGAGGCACTTAATCAGGGACCAATGGCATCACCTCTTAGAAACAGTAAACAGAAAGAGTTAAACAGCAAATGCTACAGGGTGATACTGGTCATGAAGTATTTGAACAAGGGAATTTCAGTGAATGCTGAAAAACAAGCCCAGAGGAGCAGAGACTTTGCAGAAATGGTTTTTAAGCCATGTGTTCCATTTGGGCTCACTCAGACCTTTAGGTGCATTGGATACTGTTATGCAGAATGACAGGTAACTTTTCATGCTGCCTATCTCTTAAGGTTTAGAATGCAGTGATTTGTGAAAGGTCAGATTGTTTTCTTAGAAGTTCTTTTGATGTCTCTATGTGACTTCAGGAGAAGTCCCCAGCACTTGGCCAAGCAGAAAGTATATCAAGCAAATCACTTTTACTGTAATTATATTGCTCATTACACTGCTTTTCAACTTGGATTCCAAGGAAGCCTTTGAGGCACTGGTTTTTAATTTTTTGGCACTTTGGGGAGTTGACAACGGAGAAGGATTGAAAAACAACACTATATAACACAATAGGTATGTGCAGTAAATCACTTTGGATATGCTGCAGTAAAAATGCATGGGGTAAAAACAGTGGGGTTTCACAGAAACAGAGAAGCCTAACTAGCTAAATCTGCTTTGCTTTTGCCCATAGATGTTGGAGAAAATAGCAGGTAGAGGCTGAGACTGGGAACCACTGCTGATGGTGGTAGGCTGAAGTACAGTGTGTTTCTCTTGGTTGTTTACCTTTTGCTCACCCCAGAGCCTTGTTTTGCAGATGGACCAGCTGCGTATCCAGTCCCGGTGCAGAACACCAAGCCACTACTTACTGTCAGCTTCACGTCGGGAGACATCAGTTTAATGAACAATTACGATGATTTGTCTCCTACTATCATCCACTCAGGGTTGAAAGGTACAAAAAGAAGCCATTTTACCCCCTTCTTATGCTCTGTTTTTCTTGTATTTTTAGTGATGTGTGCATAGGTTATGTTTTTGTGGTTGTTTCTCCTTAACCCGAAGCAATCGGCCGCTGTTTGTTGCTGTTTCCAGCAGTGACACCTGCTGGAGGATGAGCAGCACTTGGCTGATGGAGGTTTTGTGTTTGAAAAAAATGTTTCAAAATGCTTTTGAGATCGTGTTTCTATGGCAGTTTCGTAGAGCAATTAATCTGTTTGCAGTTATCCAGCTGAATGAGCTAATGTGTTTGTGTTTCTTTCTGTGAATGCCTCTGCTACGTAGCACTACCTTTGCGTGTTTAATTCACAAGATCTTCCATGCTTTTGGTAACTGACGTGAATTGCAATGCTGCTTTCTCAGGAATATTGAAAACTTGCTAGAATTAACTATTAAAAGGCAAGTTATTCTGAGAAAGGAAAATGCTGCTGATTAATTACATCTTGCTAAGTGATGTGCGCGAATGTTTGTACGATCACTATTCCGTGTAAAATCTATAACTCACATTGAAATGTTTACTGTTCTTGCCTGTGAAAAAAGTCCCTTACTTTGCCAGCACTCTCAGTACAATTTACTGTGTTTTGCCTGCAGAGACATTTTAATTCACTACCGCACACACTTAAATATAGGTTCACTGGTGCTTTTTCATCTCCACAGGTAACTTTGTTTTAAATTAGGTGAAAAGAAAATTAGGCTGTTGGAGCAGACTCTTAGCTGTTCTGTAGCAGTGGGATATTTGTGGTGAAAAGTTACCCTAACAGCAGCCCCATAGTTTTTGGATGATCCATTACATAGTCTTAGAAGGTAAAATGAAAATCAGCTTTGAAGTTTCTTTTCCACTCCTTCCTCCATCTGTACCAACTCTAGAAGTACATGAGTGGCAAAATGTAGTATCATGAGGCAACGCCATGATCCAGAAAATTTTGTGAGCCAAAAGGATACCTAAAGTATGGAAATTAGTAGTCTTGAGTTGTCATCTAGTCTAGCTTTCAACTGGAAACAGTAGGACAAGCAAACCCCAGCTTATTCTCTGTTTAGAATTGCAGGGCTCTTTCTTACTGAGGATGTCTGTCCTGTTTCTCTTTTCCTAGTGACTTTCAGTAGTGGAAGAAAGATCTCTTAATTATGTCATCCTCCTGTAACAAAATATTAATGTGCAACCTAGAGTAGAAATACTTTTATGAGTTATAAACCAGACTACATCATTTTCATCAGTAGACAAAAAATGTGCTGCATTGGCAGTGTGTGTGAGGCAGAGAAAGTTGATTGGGATATCACTGTCTGCTGTTTTGAAGCACTGTACAGTGGAAAGTATTTACATACAGTTTTATATAGATGTCCACTTTTTCTGTATCTTCATATCAAATTTTGTTTCAAGTGACTGTAATTTTACTGGGTTTTGTCACATGCAAGAATGTGCAAAACCACCCAGTTCAGGGTCTCCATCCTCTCCAGGCACTTGGTATTCTGCTAAGAGTGGATGGACTTCAGTATTGTCTGCAAGTTCGTGTGGTTGTGTTTAAAATCTCAAAAGTATTGCTTTGTGGTCTCTGCACCAGATAACCTTGCCTTTATGGGCTACTATAAGGCTACTCTATGTGTTTTTAAAGCAGACAACAATATATTTTTGCTGTTCTACTAGTTTTCCACAGATGTCATTTTACTGGGGATATTTCTTTGAAATTGATAGAAAAAAATCTTCGATAATTTGGTTACCCAAATAAAAGTTCTTCTTTTCATCCAGCTTGAACAGTCATGGTAGTTTTGTCAGTCCTAGTGGAAGTCCTAATTTGTTCAGATGTATCCTTTCTTTTTTTTTAATGCTTTTTAACTCAGTGATTCTCAGCACACTGCTACCTGCAGAACTGCCGAACTACATCTGTAACTGGTTGTGCTAGTTAGCTACAACTACTGCCTGCAGAGCTATTCACATTTACAGTGCTCTCTCTTCAATGTTTGCTGATACACATGCCTGTAGAGGCTGGCAAGTAGTTTTAGGGGATGATTGATCCACTGATTTACTTGCAGACCATTACCCTAGACAAAACCTCCATCTGACTTCTGGTCTCTGTGCTGCGAACCTGGTTATCAGTTGAGCTATTTAAATGAAGATTCAGTGATTGTTGAAGACCCTGCTGGCAGTGCAAGCATGCAGTAGAGCCACACTGTCCCAAGAGGATGATGCAGCCCACATTCAACCCTTTGCTGCCTTTGCAGCAGCCTCATTCTAGGAGCTTGTGAGAGAGAAAACTGCTGGACAAAGTAATCACTCCTCTTCCTCTTGGTATGGGGATCAGCTGAAAGTATTACCTGAAGACATGTATCCAAAGGAGACTGTTTTTCCATTTTGGTAGTTGTGTAGTTAATCCAGTTACCAAAAGTGGAGTTGATCAGCTTGCCTCATTTATTTCGAACCTGCCTATCATTTTATTCTCTAAGAAAGATGAATTAAATCCCATTGTAGGTTACTTAGTGAGCTGAAAACTAAGAGAAAACAAGAAGTATACCATGCCTATCTGTGGAAAAATTATCTTGAGAAACATGTGTCTTGCCTCTGATGTGTACAGAAGCATAGTTCCCATGAGAAATATCAGAAAGTTGAAATAATACAAAACCATTTTAAATTGCACATTGAAGTCCCTAAAAATGACAAGTTGACAACTTGAAACAATTTTGAGATCCCTCCTGCCAACTCTCATTTCTCTCCTTCTTCTTCATTTGAAGACAGCTTCTCGCCCACAAGTGTCTTCAAAAGGTTCTTGGCAGATTGAACATCCCAGAGCACAGAAGTTTTGTCTTTACCTTCACTGTGTCTCAGCACAAAATAGCTGCCTTTCACCTCTGGTTTAAGAGTAAAAAGGTTTAAAGACTAGCTCAGTATTCCTTGCACATGCAAATGTGCTTCTGAAACACAAGCAGAAATGCAAAATACTGTTTTAGAGCTGCTCTTGAAGTTTGGCAAAGAGCTAGAGGATATAAGGTTCAAAATTAGCATCACCAAATTAAGTTGTGGGTGTTTCTTGTCATGAGGTGCCTGTAAGAGAAGTAACTGATATGTATATTCATATCTGTGTATATGGGACTAAGCAGTCCCTGTGTGATTCTGGCAAAGCCCTGCTAAGCAGGTGAGTAGGGTTTCACAAATCAAAATCAAAGAATTGTTGGGGTTGGAAGGGACCTCTGGAGATCACCCAGTCCAACCTCCCTGCCAAGGCAGGGTCACCCAGACCAGGTTACACAGGAACACATTCCTGTGGGTTTGGAATGTCTTCAGAGTGGGAGATTCCATGACCTCCCTGGGCAGCCTGTTCCAGTGTTCTGCCACCCTCAACGTAAGTAAGTTCTTCCTCATGTTGAGGTGGAACTTTTTGTGGTTCAGTTTCTTGCCACTGCTCCTTATCTCCTGTTGCTGGGCACCACTGAAAAGAGCCTGGCACCATCCTCTTGGCACCTGCCTTTGAGATATTTGAATGTATGGATGAGATCCCTTCTCAGTCTTCTCTTCCCTAGACCAAACAGGCCCAGCTCCTGAAGTCTCTCTTCATAAAAGAGATGCTCCAATCCACTAATCATCTTTGTATGATAGTAGCAAAAGAAAATATATGATATGGAGGCCATATGTATTTATGGAGAAAAGTCCAAGTCTTTTTAATTGCTTGTTACACTAGGTTGTGGCTCTAGTTTGAATTACGTTAGAGGTTATATTAACAGACAGTGAGAACATGAGGCACTGCCAGATATTCTGCTTTTTTTCACTCTAAGCCTTTCCAGACAAATACCCTTTGCTGCTCTCTTTCTGACATTATTTATCTGCATATTAACTTGATTCCACTTATTTACCCCAAAGCTGTACATAGGATCTTTTACACCAGTTTTAACATCTCTAATAAATTCTTGTCCTTAGCTATTTAGGAGGAACCACTGATTACATTATAGACTTACCATACAGAGAGAAGAATGAATGGTTTTTACACATTTTTTGCAATGTACAGAATAAAAAGAGTCATTCTCAGAAGTGCATCTGTGGTGTCTTTTCTACTGTTTCAGTGAAAGGATTTAGGTTTCTAAGTACTTAAGTAACTTCTGTAAGCATGTGTTATCTGTTCAAGTCACTTTGCAGCATCTGGAAATGCTGTTCCTGTTGATTCTAATCAGTGATTATTGCAAACCATCTTTGTGATTTCAGATGTGGTGGTACAGTGGTGTACACAAGGAGACCTGCTTGCAGTAGCAGGCATGGAAAAGCAAAACCAGCTGGTTGACCTCAGCAATGGTTCCCTGTTGAGAAGTGCACTTGTCAAGTTTTACAATGTGCGTGGGGAACATATCTACACTCTGGAGACACCTGTGCAGGTAGGAGGTACTTTTTAAGTCTGTTCTCAATGCTTTGCTGCCATGTCTTGCCCACATTAGCTCATTGGTGTAGACCTGAATTGCAGAAAAGGTTGCGAAATGTCCTGAAGTCATTCTAAAATGCAGTATAGATAAAAATGCACTATAAATAATGATTGTTTGTGTTAAGGTAGACATGCTTGATTGCGTCTGATTCTAAGGTCCACTGTGCTAAGTATTGTTTTCCAAAATCATTGGGCCATGAATAGACAGAAAAAGAAAATTCTGTTGGTTTATGGCTAAGTGACTGAGGAGAAAATAAACTAAATAACTTGCTTACTACTGTAGCAGAGCCAAGAGGTAGGCAAAAATATTCCAAGTCCAGTATCATAACTACAACATTTTTTGGTCATTGCTATTGCTGTAATTTTCTAATGTACAATCAGTTGGTCTGATGCAGTATTTTACTTTGTATGGCATCAGGTGGAAAAGGATGAATCAGA
Source organism: Sakesphorus luctuosus (assembly GCA_013396695.1). NCBI lineage: Eukaryota > Metazoa > Chordata > Aves > Passeriformes > Thamnophilidae > Sakesphorus > Sakesphorus luctuosus. Next base: position 87,910 of record VWZD01008779.1, read on the forward strand.
AAGTCTTGTTTCTGTTCCTACCTTCTGCACAGACTTTCACTGCGACCTCAGTCATGTAACTTGCCAAGTAAATGTCAGCACATGGCCCATGTGCTGCTCAGGAGCACAACAGGCTTGATAGATCTTCACTGGTATTTCAGAGCCCAGCTGAATGTGTCTCTATTTCATTTTTGTGCAGAATAGGGATGATTCTGTTCTGATTTCTGGCTGTTAGTAGTGAAACTTTATAATAGCTTTGAAATCTAAACATAAAGGAAAGTGCTATAGATATATTAACTTCATTATGTTTAATGATGATACCATGTATTATTTTTTTTTCAGTATACCCTGATCTGGGATGGATACAAAAGGATGACATAGTAAACCAGCTGCTAAGCCTTTGTGTTTGCTTATATGTGGCATTAACCTGTGCTTATTAACTTAATCACTCTAATTTAGATAGAATTCTTTAGTTGTGTAATGTGTAAAATAATGATCTCTTAAAGCCAACCTAAATACATACAGTGACATCTAATGCTGATTTAGGTACCTAAAGGACTTACCCATAAACACAGCTTTATTGTCTTAAACATATCCCCTTCACCAAAGTAGCACAGCCTTTTCCACTCTGGGCCAATTCTAAAGAAAACATATTTATATCAGTGTTGGTTTTTCCCAGACCTGTAGAAAGCAAACCTTGTTCTGTTGCTTCAGTACCAGAATACAGTTTTGTCCACATTAGCTGTTGAACCAGTGTAGCACTCTGGTGTCAAGCTGTGAAATCACATTGTGGTTTGAGCATGTGATCAGTTCAGGCCAGGTTGCCGTAAGGTGTGAGTGTGTGCGGGCTCATCTCTCCCTATTTTGTTCCTGGTAATCTCAAATTCTCCTTAATTAAAAAACCTTCATCTCCTCTAGTTCTCCATGTTTTCAGCTCTCCTTTCTCCTCTACTTAATCAACTGGGAGAATGCACATATTGTGGATGACGTGAGGGCTGATCATTCTGCCCTTATGTGAGTTCTTACAGGGCAGCAGACAGGTCAGATGGAACAGGTAACTGCCAAGTTTGTATTGCAGTATTTCTCACAGTGGAAGTAGTAATGTCAGTCTCTCAGCTCTTTCCAGCTGCTAATTTTCATGGAAATAGCAGTATTTAAATGTAATGTAGATTTCTTCTCCCATTGTCTACAGCAGACAAAAAGCCAACACTGTCAGAAGTTGTAGTCAGGCTGGAAGTGAAGGATGGGGAGGGTTGGAGGGTGGCAACCACCACTTAATAACAGAGTCACGAAGTCTCATTTCCTTTGGAAACCAGGATAAAAATAACATTAAAACTGATATATTTATTAAAAACCTGTGTGTGTAAACTTAACTAAATTAGAGCCACTCCTCTTATTAGTCAGTGTTTTTTCTCTATTTGGTGCCTCTAAATTCAAATTTACTCAGCTGCAGGAGGAAGTGAGGGTTTTTTTCGGAAGGACACCTGTATCTGCTCCTGTGGACTTTATGTATTTGAATGCTGATCTAGCAGCATTACCAGCTGAGTGGCAGGTATGCTAGAACAATTAGGTAATTGGTTTGCTAACAAAGCCAGATAAAAACCACTGTTGCAAAAGAAAATTGGTGGTAACTTTTGTTATGCTATGCCTCTGCTGTGAAGATGTATGTGCAACAATGACAGTGTGAGTCAGTGGTCCCAGTAATTTGTCTCATGACAAACTCATCAGAGTAAATTAATTTGTTTTCTGTACCATGACAGTCAGCCTTGTAGTGTGATTTTGTAAAGTTCATCACTGGTTATTGAAGTAAAATTAAAGAAGAAAATAAAAGAATTTCCTCATCTTGAACTTCCCTGCTACAACTTTTTCTTCTGAAGAAGCAAATGCATGACTGGAAAGGCACATTTATTCTAAATGAGTGTTTTCTAAACATAGAGGTCAGAAAAAGTAAAACAACCATGCACATAGGAAATGGTGGATTACAGGTGCAAAACTGATTTTCCATATGGTACTCTCTCCCAGTTCTTTGATAAAGCACATGTCTGAAAATTTTGTGAGTAAGATATACTGAACTGGTTTTGGTTCTGCTGTTTATCTGTCTTGTCTTCAGCAGGATGTTCAGGAAACAGGAGATTTTATTGTTTATAACAAAACTCTGTCTAAAATATGCAACTTGGCTGGAATGTTCTTTAACATAAAGTCACTGCAAACCCCAAAGGTAGAATAGATTTGGGAACTGCAGGTAACACATCTTGATGATGACTCTTGTCCTGGATCCCTTGAAGATGTTTTATGTGCTTGCTTCTTCTCCAGCTTTAGTATGGTTTTGGCATCCTCTGTCTCATTTGATTAACTCTCTTAAGCTTTTACCTTCAGTGTGAAAATTTATAGTTTGTAAACCTAGTTTGCTGACTATAAAAGCCCAGAGAGAGAAATCACACTCATTTGGAAGTATTGAAATGAAAGCAGTAGCTTTGCATGAAAAACAGTGTTCATAAACAGAGTGGTGGAGTGAGCATAGTGTAACAGTCTCTCCTGTTCGCTGCTCTGGGGCTTCAGCTGGCCACCCTGACATGCTGCGAGAATGTATTTCCAGAATGTAGTGCAAAGAACTGAAAAGACATCTCTAAGGGCTGGTCAAATATTGAACTTTTGCTACACAGAATCAAACTGATTTGAACTTTGAAAGAATAATGAAAAAATTTCAGAAGAAACTTCAGAATGCCATGCCAGACCAAACTGTGTCTGTACTGTGACTCCAGAGTTGATACTCGTTATTTGTTTCATATGAAGAGTGTATCTTAAGGGCTATTGATCTGCTGATGACTTTTCAAAAATGTACTATTGATTTCCGTAAAATTTTTCACTTGTTCTTGTATACACAAACACCAACCCGATGTACCAAAAATTTACCTAGTTCTTTTAGCTGGCAGTTTTTTCTTGGTCCTGCTTTTTAAAATTTGAAAATATGATTACAACAGGGGAATGCCCTGCTGGTCATAGATTTTTATTGAAGAATGTTGATTTCTTACATTGTTTGTTAAGTCCTCACAGCCTTTCCCTGGCCTCAAGCAGGGATGAGAATAATCCATGCATTCAAGACTGTTTTATAGCCATTTAAATACCACCCTGACACCCGATCCCGTCAGATCTCGGAAGCTCAGCAGGGTCAGGCCCAGTTAGTCCTTGGATGGGAGACCCCCTGGCAATACAAGGGGCTGTATATTCTAGTCCTGAGGACTTCACTGTCACTGTCCAAGCTCGCTTGGCCATGGCAGATGGACCTCAGGAGTTAAAGGGTGGGGCCAGTTCTGTGCATGCTGTGCCTCACCTAAAAAATCCACTGCACAGGCTGGAAGGGCACACCCACATGGGGAGAGCCCTGCCCAAATCTTCGTTCGTGAAGCCCAGCCATGATGATGATGATGACGACGACGATGATGATGATAGTCTTGCTAAAATTGTTTACTGGAAATGCCGCAACCCAGTCCTGTCACTTCAGAACTTCTCATCTAGTGTGCAGACAGGTCTTTATTATATCCACTAACTGTACCTGCTGTCACTTCTGAGTGGATACAGCTGCCTTCTTATCTCCCCATATCTTGAACTTTAGACAGGACTCTCCTACAGGGTCACTTCAAAATTACCTGACTGCCAACTTTAACAAACTTGTCATTTTTTTCTGTCTTATGGTTCAAAGTTGTGGCTTATATTTTGGATCCTTTTTCTCTTTTTATGATTTTTTGTATGTCCCAGAGAGGACCAGGGGAACAAGAATGCAGATTTAGAAATGCAGATCTTATCTATATGCCTTTAATTCTACAGTAAATTGACATTAGCTTATGATTTTATATTGCCCTGGAACTTGTGTAAGGACAGGTTAAACCTCAAGTGCAGTGAAGAAGGAGGATGAGAGTGAACTAAGCCTCACACATTGTATAGACTTCAGGATTAAATGTAGAAAACCTGTGTTTATCAGTGTAATATTTTTAAACTCTGATTCAAAGTGGTGTACCAAACACTAAGTCTTTATGGGTGAAGTTTCCAGAAGTCTCTGAGAAGCAGCTCCACTTGCTATACACCTGCAGCTGTCAGCATTTTACAGGCTGCTTCTCTGCTGGAACTGTCCCAGCATCTAAATGAATAGATTTAAGATTATTTGATCCCACAGAAACCTGGTAGTTCTGTAAAAGTTATTTTACTAAGGCATGAGAAAGAAGGTGCAGTTTTAGGTTAAATTCAGATCAAAAGGCTGTGAGAGATGAGGCTGCTTTTTATGTTATTCAGCTGTACAGACCTTCCTTACTTCCTTTGTTTCACACAGTGTTCAGGTTTGTTGCTTCTGAATGTTGCCTGTCATTTATATTGTGTGAAATCAATCTTATTTAGTTGTTAATGACAACAAAGGTTCAAGAAGAGTTTATTTTCTTACAGAAACAAAAGCAACAGTTCAGAACTAACTGATGAAACATGCTTTAGGATATCAGTAAAGACCATGATATTTTTCATATAGGCCATAAGATCTGACTGCTGCAGAAATGGATTGTGATCAGGACTGGAAAATGGAGACACTTGTCTAAGCAAAGACTCATTCTGCTAAAATGGAATCTTGTTGTAGTGATTTCTTTAAAAAATCGTTGTAGAAATAGCGGGCATATAAGAAACATTTGCAAATCAAATAGAAGTTTATTATGTGAAAAATCATATAAGACCACAGCAGTGTAATTTCTGACCATGTCATAGCCCTTATTGCCTTTATCACCATCAGTTCTTAATAGTTAATATTTTTCCCATTGTAAATATGAGGAACAGAAGAATGAAGAAACTACTTTCCTTTCCATTGGCTATCCATGAATGCTGTGGCAGCACAGAGATATGCACACACAATCCACAAGAGCCAGGTGGGCATTGCAGCCATTGCACCTTTCAGATTGTCTCTGTGAAAAACTGAGGGAAGATTGTGCACATCTGCATGTCAGCAGTCTCAACTGAGACCAAGCAGGCAATGTACTTACACATGCCATTCACTAGGGTACTATTTTGCTGTTGTGTTCTTTCTCCTGAGAAAAGTCCTGCTGGTTCCTGGGCTTTCTGCCCTAGAATACCATTTTTGTTGCATTACCAGTGGGAATCTCAGTGCCAACAAACAGGGGATTTGTTCAAGCAGCAGGCAGGCCCCATGGCTCAGGATTTCTGAGCTCAAGGCAGGCAGCAAGAATCCACTTGAACAGTGTTTTCATTGACTGAACTGCATACAAGTGATGAAAGGTATATAATTTTGTGCCCTCCTGTAAAAGAGACAGATGAGTGACTTACAGGAGGCAACCACAGAGCCTTGAGCAGGAATATCATTCCTGCCTGCTTTTCTAAGGGGGGGTCGATACCCCAGCTAAGGTACAGATTTGAGTACACATAGCTGACTTTCAAGCCAACTCTGAAGGAAATGGCAAAAGAGCTTCTTGTTAGCCACTTGTTAAGATGTGTTTTCAGTCTATATTTCTCCTGATAAAGCATCTATTTTTTTTGTCCTTTAGCCAATTATTTCTAATACGTAATTGTCATACAGCTGAATCCTACTTATGTGCTCAAGTTCAAGGATCTTTCCATGATTTTCTTCCTACGTATTTGTATTTAAACCCTGTAATTCATTCAGGTCTTTACAGTTTGTGCTGATTTTTCAAAACCTCATGGGATTTTTAAATGCAAAGATTAGAAGAGATTAGAAAATCTCATGTTATATTTGTAGCTGCATTTCTTTGTTCTTAACAGATAAAAAACAACTGTGCAAACATGAAAAATAGAATTTTCTGTGCTAGAATCTGCTTGTTTACTTTCTAACAGGTGCAATTTGGATACATCAACTTTTGTCCTTCCTTTTTTTGCTAAAACATTGCATTACGAGGATGCTTTACGAGGAGCAATACTTCTGTGCTGGATGTTGAAGTTCAATTGTTTTCTCTCAGTAGAGTTTGAAAGGAAAGCTGTGGCCAGCTCATAACTGACTCGCTGTGGTAATTGATTCATATCCCTTGTCCATCAAGGGAAAGAGTGGGAAGCGTAGTTATTGAGAAATATTATTGGAGCAATACACTTAAAGGTCAGGTCAGATCTGGCATTTGGGTGATCTTTTCTTTCCACAAGACTGTAACGACAGGCTAATTTTCCCTGAATCTCCTCTTAAATCTTAGCCTTTCACCATAAATGAAGTCTTCCTGAATACTAGGCTTGAGGAGTACCAAGAGTCTGAGCATTTCATAGGAAAGGAAGGCAAGGTGTGTCTGGTGAATCAATAAGTAAAGAAAAACAGGTGTGGTACAAGTGTTCTTTGATGAGATGGATATTAAAACATACGAGGTGTGTGGGAAGACTTAACGCTACAAAGGGAAGAGTAGAAATGTCATCATTTACAAACAATATAACACTTGTGGGTATTGTGTGTATGTTTATTTAAACATGCACATATTGTTTGCATGGAAGTACATAAACAGAGTATAAGGGCATCATACATTCAGAAGTTTAGAAGGTGATGGAATTATGGTTGCCTGTTGGAAAACTGTGGTGAAGTCAGGCAAGAAGGCAATGTCTTTCAACTTCTGGCTTTCTGCTCTTCCTGTGCTCCATAGTGCTGTTACTAGAGGTCCCACCCAGAGCTTCAAAGCTTCTGAAAAACCTTTCCTTGAGACTATGTTTAAGATTGCAAAGGCTCTTGCACTGGTACTGTCTGCATCTCTGTTGTTGTCTGCATGCGGCAGTAACCTGAGAAAAGAAGTGGTTTCATTTGACTCTGTTTAGATGAACAGAGTCATATGGGTTATAATAGCTGCAATACTAGACACTGTGGTATGGCTGTCTGGGTGTGCTGTGCTGGATTATGATAGCTGAGATGTCAAACTTCTCTTTTGGCATGGAAGTCTATCCAATAAATAAACATTTGTGTGCCAAGTCACATACTTGTTTGTTCCCTCACTACATTTATAGGTAAGCGAGGTAAGTAGTTGATGCAAGGTGAACAAAAGAATGTAGTAACAATAGCAAGAATCAGGTAGATAGTTCTGCCCATGCTGGAATTCAGACCTTGGGGAAAACCAGGGTCACTTTTACTAGTGTCACTTTCAAGCTGTCATATAGTAGACATGGCAGTGCCTTTTCAATTGCATTTATTTTGCAAGCAGCTTGAACTGTCTCATTACTGCCAGACTGTGAGGGCTGAGCCACACTCACAAATCATGAAAATACCAATCAGTAGGAGATATTTTATGTGATCTCTCCTCAAATTTAAGACTGTATCCCACAGATCATGGTTATGACAAGCCACGTTGTAATTATTGGTGGTACACAAAGGATTTCTCAATTCTTTTGAAGTTCTACACTACAAAATGCCTTTAGCAATTACTGTGAAAATCACAAGGTTCACATGTTGCTGCTTTCTATTTGCATATCAGTCAAGATTTGTGCCTTTGTGGAAGAGTGTGTGTGTGTCTGTGTCTGTGTGTGTGTGTGTGTGTGTGTGTGTTGCCTAGATGTAATTAAAACGAAGCTTCTTCATTCCTCCCACTTTAAAACCAACATTTTCCTTGAAATTTGAATCTAGCATAAGATGACATAGTAGGGAAGATCTTCTCTGTGAAAAAGTTTTTCATCAAATGCTTTAACTTGATAATAGTGCTGTGCAGCTGCATTTTGCTTCAAATCATTCACATCAAAACATATTTTCCCAGTTTCTCACCTTTAAGCATCCTGAACTTGTAAGTGAAGGGTAAGCTTTTTCCCTAGCCTAAATTGGTAACTTCTGGGCTGATGTAACCCTGCTATCTGGGTGCCATATTGCTAATAGAGGAGCAGATAAAAGCTATTATTGCTAATACCTTGACCCTATCTTCTTGTTTGGTGCATCTTGTGAAAAGATATTGTGAAAAGATCACAATCTTTCAGTAAATACAGTTCATAATTTAGATGGAAAACATTTGCTTACTCTTGTGAGCATCATGGATTGTGAAAATAAGGAAGCCCTTCACAGAAAGGAGTGAACCTTTTATAGTTCACTGATCACCACCTGCTGTATGGTATTCTTCATGAACTGAGAGTTTCATCTTTACTCCATGTTGTTTATTTGTGTAGAGATGGAAGAGACAGTATTGAAATACCACAGGGTGTATCTATGCAAATACAGGTGCTTTGTAACACAGAAAGTAAGAGATGACAGGTGAATGCAACTAATACTTATGAAGGGCAAAAGTAATGGTGATAGAGCTATAGGACGTCACAACAAACTGATACTTTACATGAAAAAATGGAATTTAGGGAGTTCCTTGCAAGCAGGGAATAATGTCCAAAGCAGGAGTTGTTTATCATTGTTCTGTTCTGCATTCTAATACCTAGTGCCAGTTGCCCCTCGCTCCTAGTTTTGCTGTCATGATTCAGATGTTTCTGAGTGTAGAAAAGTAGAAGGCAAAAGGCCATTCCCTGTTTTGTTCCTGGTATTCTTTCACAGTTCAGTTCCTCTGGGAATAGTTAAAAAAGAGAGACTGCAATGGAAGACTCGGTGCAAGACAATAAAGCTGATTGGATTTTCTCCACTCATTTTCTAAGTGTCTCTGGGCATATAATTTAACTTTTCTCTTGTAAAGTGTGAGATGTTACCAGTGGATGAGGATTGATTAGATGATTGAAAAAATTATATGAATAAGGGCATCAAAAGGTCACTGTGTGACTTCAAAGTCACTTACCCTATCTAGGTACTGAATTTGGTAGATGATTCCTTGTGGGATGAAGATCTTTAAGTCTTCTGAGCCAAAAGCACTGTATAAACATCAACTGCTTTACTGACAATTTCATATGTTCCCATTCTTCTCTCTCTTTGTGGGCAGTAGCAGGCACCTTTAAGTTTCTGCAAGACTTAGGGTAATGTGATCAGTGCTGAATTCCTGTGGTCAGTTGCTGTGCAGCTATCTTGGCAAGAGATCTTTTAAAAAATTCTTTTAAAGTTGTGTCCTTTTGCTCTTCGTGCAGCGTCCCATCATCTCCATCTGTTGGGGTCACAGGGATTCACGCCTGCTGATGGCCTCCGGACCAGCACTGTATGTTGTCAGAGTGGAGCACAGGGTCTCCAGCCTGCAGCTGCTGTGCCAGCAGAGCATCGCCAGCTGTCTGCGGGATGACAAGGACATCAGCAAGCTGACCCTGCCCCCTCGCCTCTGCTCGTACCTCACCACTGCCTTTATACCAACAATCAAGGTAAAAGGGAAGAAATGGGTGTGTTGTGAGGAAGAAGAAGGGGTTACTAGGTTTCTCCCCCATGGTGCTCTAAAGTGACAATGGCTGAATTATAAGATATTATCATAATTATTATTTGAGAAGCCTGATTAAGGGTCATTCCTGTCCTCTTTAAGAGCCCTCTGATGCATTTGGTGCCTATTAAAAATCTGAAAAGAAGGCTCACACCTGCTGATCTGTATTATTCCATGGAGATGGCCTTTCCAAGTACACTGCAAGGGTAAAATGTGCTGGTGAATCACAAAAACTTCTGAAGAAGCTGATGATAGTACTGTGCCATGGTTATAGGAGGGATTCACAGTGGTAAAACTGTTGCCTCCCTACATCTCACAAGAGTGCTTACATTGCCAGGAAAGTTAGACTTAAGAGCTGGGGCTGCCCAAATATTTCTATTAACAGTGAGTTCTGCTAACCTTAGTGCCTTAACACTGATACGAAAAAATGAACCAGATATTACACCTTTTCCTGTAGGATGAGCAGAACCATCTGCACAACACATTTGTTTCATGGTTTTGTCCTCAGTAACATCTCGGAATTTCCAAACTCTTTATCGCAGCCTGTAAACCAGAGCATTCGCGGGTAAATGCTCAACGTACAAACATACATTTTTGTGGTTTTGGGGGTATGTGCTACATCACTATGTTGAGCCAGCTTCAGATCCTTGTTTCAAAAAAGCAGAGCTAGAACAACTAATTTGAAATCAGTGGGGCTGGCCCATCTTAAATGAGAACAAATTATGCCTACAAAATAATAATTCAGCTTGGTTCCATTTGGGTACTGCTAATCAGGGAAGTTTGTGCAACTGTAAAACATTTCATTTGTCACAGAAGAATAAATGCCTTGCTGTAACCATAACTCCTCCATCTCCAAAGATGCAGAGCATCTAACAGACCAGTAGTCTTTTCTCTACGGAATGCCTGCTTCTCCCCAGGATGCTTTCCATATTGTTCCAGAGCCAGCCCTGCAGTTCTTTAGCGCATCAGTGACAATTGTTTGGCTGTTAGGGAAGGTAGGGGAGGGGATGGGATGAAGAAAGCAGTTGACTGTAGCAAGGCTGGGAGCCAAGGCAGAGATCAGATGGGCAGAAGCAGTACAGAGGCACATCTTTGCCAGCAACCCTTCTGTCACCTCCTAGAGGGGAACAGTTGTGGGGCTGCATAGCTGAGAGGCTGAAGCAGAGTTTCCAGAAGCCACATACCTGTGCTTCCTCACTTCCTCGCTTCCTCAGTGCCACACACAACCTATGTTGTCAGCCATGCTTTCATTTTTGGCAAGGCACCCTCTTCCATGTGCACATTCCTCTTGCCCCTCCAGCTTGTGGACTACATTATAGATCACCACTCAGCCCATATGCATCTGCCAGATCAAGGTAGCCTATTTTTTCTCTAATGTTTTCTTCCATTTTGAAAGAAACTGTGTTGACTTTTCCTTTTTAATAGTATTTGTGTCATGCAGGCTATATTGTCCTAGACAAAAGCAGTCGTACTGCTTTAGGACCAAATTTTTCATGGATTAATACAGTGTGCTGGCAAGCAGGGCTAAGTAACCCACCCTGAACTTTGTGCTCATGTTTCTCCACATTGCACACAAGTAGACGCTCAGCAAAATGGGACCCATGCTTGGAAGTGATACAAGAAGCTTCTTTCAGAGCTGACAACTTGTAGCATAGTGACTTAGCATGTGCCAGTACCATAGCAATGGGAGTCTGAGTAGCCAGGTTCACTTGGAGGGCCTACAAGAGAAAGATACTCCTAGAGTTGATCACATTACGCAAGTTCAAAAAGAAGTTTGTGATACAGGCCAGAACTTGAAGACAAGCTTGTTGTCTAATTCAGTGCTCTCACCACAGGTTCAGCCTTCTTTTTTTCATGTAACTAGTTTAAGTTTTCTGTGTACAACTGCTTTTGACTCTAACTAAATAATACACAGACCACTCTGTCTTGGATGTGGGTCCTGCATAACTCATGGAGTAACTAGTACTAATCTTCACCTGCCGAATTAGAGTTGGGTTCAAATTGAATTAGTTGTGCTGGGATTAGGTCACCACAGAAAAAAACCCCAACCAATAAATAACCTGTCGGAAACTTTCTCTTTCCTTCCTTTATTTACTGAAGCCTCCTATCCCAGACCCAAACAATATGAGAGACTTTGTCAGCTACCCAACAGCTGGTAATGAGCGGCTTCACTGCACAATGAAGCGGACAGAAGATGACCCAGAGGTCGGTGGTCCATGTTATACCCTGTACTTGGAATACCTTGGGGGACTGGTTCCTATCCTGAAAGGACGTCGTATCAGCAAGTTGCGGCCAGAGTTTGTCATCATGGATCCTAAAACAGATGGAAAAGCAGGTAGAATTTAATTGTTGCTCTGTATAAAAAATTGTTTACAAATACTTCAGGTATTAAATCCTCAAGAGTTTAAAAATATGTATGTATGCAACATGAATGGTGATATTTTTTCTGATGTAAAAAAATCTCTAACATGACCTAGGCTCAAGCCTCTGAAATTATACCATGGTGCCTTCTGTTTTACAAAAGAGAACTTCTTGTAATGGAAAACAGATTGCTGAGTAGCAGAAGATGTTCTTTAGTCTCAATTTTGAAGTCAGTTGAATGCTGTTCACCCCACTGAATCATGTTCACTTGAGTCCAAACTACTGGAAATTTGAAGTTTATACTAGGTAGGGTGAAGAATGTTTAATTTTTCTCTGCCTAGTTTTATTTCAACTGCTGCCTGTGGATCAGGTTTATGCTTCTGCTGACTGAGAGTTGTAATTTATACCAGTTTTCTGAAGCAGCACTTAAATTTTCTGGGGCCTGTCTTGATAGATGAAATCTATGGAAACAGCTTGATTTCCACTGTGATTGACAGCTGCAACTGCTCTGACTCCAGTGATATCGAACTCAGTGATGACTGGGCAGCAAAGAAATCTCCAAAAATCAGTCGAGCTAGCAAATCACCTAAACTCCCCAGGTAATAATTTCTTGGATATTTCTTGTTCTTCTTCCCCATGTGCTCATTCTTTCTTTCTCTCCTTTTCTCTTTCTTCCTTTCTCCCTGTTTCTCACTGTCTTGACTCCTTGTAAAATTAAAAGCAAACTCCTTTGGGGAGATAGGAATCATAGGACTGGGGTCCTCCACAGTGTGCAGTTATGGGGGGATCTCAGAGGTTGGGGTAGAGTTGGACTTTGGGGAAGATTCTGGGACAAAATGTGATGGGAAACAATAGGGCACCACTTCTCCCTAGGCCTCAAAGAAAGTTTTTATAAACATTCGCACCTCTGCCTTTGCCACATATGAACTCCTGACACTGTGGAATGTATTTTATCCTTCAAACACACTGTGTTTTTATGCCCCTCAGTGCTTAGAGTCCCTGATCTAGTTAAAACCTCTGTTTCCTCATAGGTATTTTCAGTCATATGGCCATGCATAGGTGGCATAGATCCTGACATAGGTGGCAGTGATGTTGTGGTGACCTTTCAAGGGAACCTTAACAAATAGACCCTCCTAAACACTGCATTGATGAGATTCTGTAACAATATGCAAAACAAGTTTCAAAGCTGTTCATTTGTCCAGTTGTTTTCCTGACAGCTCTTCATTATATTCATTATGTCCATAGAGGGAATCCCCAAACCACCAGGGAGCCTCACTGATGTCTGTGGTGTTTCTCATAGGCACTGATAACCATCTGCCAGCTTCATATTCTGGGATTAAGGTCCTGATGCCTTCTAGCTGCAGTTGATACTTTTCCAAAGACTGTATTATGAACTTGCCTTAGTATGAGGGAGAGCAATTACGTCCTTTTATATGTGAACACGATGTGTGGAATATCAAAGTTTTAGTTTAGTAGTACTTGACAAATGAATCATGAATTCCTGAGCCTAACCCTAACTATCTTGCACCCTTGGTTTTCTAAGAGCATACTTTTGAAATGAAGCTTTTGTTTGTTACTTTTTCTACTACTGAGCTCCTTCAGGTGCTGGAACTCATATTCTTAACCCACATTGCATAGTGGGAGGTGGGAATAACTTTTGGCTTAGAGTAAGAGCACTGAGAACATCTGTGGAGCCTTGATTTGCTGTACTAGTGTGTAGATCTGTCAGCTGAGGTGTCAAGTTTTTGTTTCTTGAGTCTTTGCTCAGAGTCTGCATAGCTGAAATCACTCAGCCCTACACCTTTTTATGGATTAGTAGAGGATTTGTTGTATCCGCAGAACTTCTGTAAACTTTGTTAGATTAATTAGAAAGCATCCAGCCTGACTTATTGTAAGTGTCTCAGGTCTTGCATATCTTTGAATTTGACCCATAATTCTCCATTCTGTACACTCTACAGTATTTATTAGCTACTTAGAGGACACCATACTAATTGTCTTCCTTATGTCTTTACATTGAAAGACATGAATTTTGTGCATTTTTGCATGCCCGTTGATGATTCTAATTATTGTTTTGAGTGCAGAATCAATATAGAAGCTCGCAAATCTCCAAAGATGTCACGAGCTGCACAGGAGATATCGAGATCGCCAAGGTTACCAATAAGGAAACCCTCAATTGGTTCACCAAGCCTGACTCGAAGAGAGTTTCCTTTAGAAGATATTACCCAGGTATTGCGTACATTGTTACCATACCTGCATTTCAATGCATTTTCAAGACGCAGCAAATTGTGATAGAGATCCAGTGTTCACCAATGAAATTTTTAATTTAATTATAATAGCTAGAAGAAACAACTAGAGAATTGCATTTTTCAGTTCAGTATTAATGTACAAAAGTGCCAGGTATCAGGTATTGTTTGATAAATCCCATCACCACTAACTTTTTTCAACGTGAATCCATGTGCTAAGTTTTATTCTAAGTGATATTGTTGTCTTTGTAAAAGCATATGTGAAAATGCTTTATTGGTTTCTCAGAACTGTCTTAATGCCACCATAATTCTCTGCTTTGCAAGGGATTACTGAGATAAGGAAATGTTTGCTTCAGAGGACCACATGTTCTGTGTTTCATAATTAACATGGAACAGTCTTAATTGGAAGGAAGGCAAGGAATTAGCACTTTGTGCTCTTTGTGGTGTTCGTGTCCTCTGGGTAAATGAAACTTAGTAGTATGTAGAACTATCTGGGTTACATATTTGATTAATAACAGCCCATATTCTTTTAATTTGGCTTGGGTTGGGTTGGATTGTTTTTTTTTCTGCTCTCGCGTTTCACTTTTTTCTTTTTATGAAAAATTCTAGATCAGTTACACAGAGATAATAGGACCAAAAGTTCCTTGAATAGGGCAGGAGACCTGAAGCTTAGGTCTTGCTCCTAATATTGACAGCATAACTCCTGGCCTTTGAGAAGATCTCTTAGTCCTTCAGACCCATAATATATTTGCCATGGCAGCCATGGTTTCGGAAGTTGCTTTAGGAGTTCCAGGGAAAAATATGCTTGTTGTTATGAGTAATTAATTTCTGTCTTGTTGATCGTTCTATAAAGTGATTCATAAGAATAGAACCAATGGACCAGTGGAGTAGCTGTGCTCTTGTTGTGCAGGAAAGCAAGTGCATGAAACCAGACCTGTTCTCACGAGGCAGGCATTGTGTTGTTCAGTTCTTCAACAGCTTTAATCACCCTGTGGCTGTTATATACATCATTTCTGATGGTGTTTAGGTATCAGAATGGGTCTTCTTAATGACTGGGTAAAACAATTGCTACAAAGGCACATTAGGCTGTTTCAATACAATAAAAACAGGAGAAACTGAAATTGCATTATCACTTGCAATAGTTGATTCCTCTGCAGTTTTTTATTAGAGCTTGATACAGATTTTATCAGGTAAAAATTATCTTGTTTTTGCTTTGCAGCACAACTACCTTGCTCAGGTCACATCTAATATCTGGGGAACCAAATTTAAAATTGTAGGTTTGGCTGCTTTCCTACCAACTAACCTTGGTGCAGGTAAAAGTAAACTCTGTTGATTTTTTTGCATGTCAAATTCTTTCTAACAAACAACAAACTTATGCCATGAGATTCTTTTTAAGTGATCAAAAGGCTTCTTTAACAAAGCACTTACTTTCTGTGGACAATAGGAATTAGATTTATGAAATTCACTGTAACTAAAGGAGATCAAAATCTATATATAAAATCATGAGATGATCAGTAAAATTCTAAAAGTCTCACTTGTAATAAACCAATTAATTAATATTCAAGCCCAGACTTTTATTTTTACAGTTTATTTGAATGAAACCCACACAAATAAAAAAAAGTTTTGCAAGAGGACTATAAAAATCATAAATTTTAAGTTACTGTAATAGAAATATTTTTTAAAGTCAGATTTTTGTAGTCATTTAGCTACAAATTATACAAAAATAATGTTAAAAGAGCTCTTACAGTATCACACTCAAGATTCTTCAAATCAGAGCATAGTCTTATCATAGGGTTCTCCTGTGGGAGCATGAGTAGGTTGACCTGCTGGAGCATCAGTACTCTGCTCTGGTAGCTTTCATTAGAAGTAGCAATTGTCTACTCTATCAACTTTATTCTGGATAGGCCAGTTCTGCTCAGATAGTCCTGTTGGAAGGAAGAAGGCTGAGTAAAGAGCAGGGTTACCACCTAGGAGAACTGAGCTCTGAAGAAATATTAATACAAGTATAGCTGTTTAATGGGCTCTTTGAAAAACTTACTTTTTCCTGTGTTGCCTTATATAGTTGGGTCAGGAGTATATAATAATGCCCTGGATGCAGAATTAGATAGATACCTTTTGTGACTATATTGACTGGTATCAGTAGTGGAATGACTGAGAGGTCATTCTAATTCTCTCATTGTCAGTGACAGATAGGCAGGGAAGTATGTAAGTGTAGAGTAAGTATATAGTGATACTTCCTTCAAATGTGCCCCCAGCCTCCAAAGGTTTGGATCCCAGGGACTTCCTGAGCCGGGAGAGGTTTCTTTGTATCCAGTGATATTTAACAGGTGTCCTTCCTGAAAGCTTTCCAGTTTCCCCCTGAAGTCATATAAATCGGTAGCATCCCGTGGTGAAGAGTTCCAGAAGGAGAATTGAAAAAGTATTTCCTTCCATAAAAATAGATGTGAATACAAGATGAAGTAATTAATTATTTCTACATATTATTTAACTACAGAGATGCTGCTTCCACTTAAAGAGAAATAGCTGAAAGTAACAATCTCTTTTATCCCATTTGTGCAGTGTTACATAGTAATTTGACAAATAATGGCTCAGCCATGCACGTATATATAGTAAATAAAAGTATTCATAGCCCTTCTGTCTGCTTTGAATTGATTCTTAGCTTTAGGTGCTCTTTGTGTAACAGATTTTTTTTTTATTTCTTGATTTACTCTTTCTCTAGTAATATATAAAACCAGTTTGCTGCATCTGCAGCCGAGGCAAATGACAATATATCTCCCAGAAGTGCGTAAGATTTCAATGGACTACATTAACATGCCCGTCTTTAATCCAAATGTTTTCAGCGAAGACGAAGATGATTTACCAGGTAAGGAGGAGCCAGAAGTCTGCCATGTTATGGGTTAAGCTAGGTGGGGGGCAGATCATTTGTGTTATGGTCCCCTCTGGTAAACACACAAATCAAAATCCCTTAGTCTTGATGGGGTCCTGTAGAACTGAATTAGAATAAGGCTGAAATGCATTTTTGACATTGTTTTCTAAAATATGTGGAAAATATAATCCATATAGAGCTGATAAGTTTCAAGTTCAGTGGAAAATTACTCATCTGCTAATTCATCTTAGTTTGCTAAGAATTCTCCATAGGCTGAAGCCTTGCATTCTGCATCTTGGTAGGACAGAATTGTAATGTGTTGGAAGCCAAAACATTTGTTCTTGAGACCTGATGGCATCAAAGCACAGCCTGCCCATGGGAGCTTGGGTTGGAGGGCAGGTTCCCATAAGACTTAGCCACTCTTTGAGAAGTGCTAAATGCCTATTTGGATTTTTATCAGTACTAAGGGACTAAAACGGTGAAGTAGTTGATAAACAAGGGGAATCAGGAAGAACTTTTCATTTCACTGAGATGTAAAGTAGCAGAAGATTCAAGCAGTATAGTTGATGTGATGTGGCAAGTAAAAGGACTGGAAGAATTTAGGACCTCCTCCAGTCAAAAAAAGAAAATTCATCAGACCAGTAAAATTAAAAAATAATGACAAGAAGATAAATAAATACATTTTCAGAATTTTCTTATCAATAAGGGGTTCCTTGTGCCAGCTCACAGGTGTTTGGAACTGTAGAAGTGGCTGTTGTGCCAGTACCCTTTAAGGTGGAAGGAGTGTGAGCAATGCAAAGCAGAAAAGTTGTCTTTATTGTGCTAGAGTCTATTGAAATAAATAGAAATACTCCCATTATTTCAGACCAAGATTTCGACTACTGAAAGCACCTAAACTTGTGTCTGACCCAAGCATCAGAGTAATCCTCTGGACTTCTAAAAAAATGCTTGTATGTTTAAAATTAAGCCCATTTTTTCACAATTTGGGGGACTTGGCTTGCCTCATTTCTGTCTACATGATACTCACCTGTAGGTTCTGAAGAAATAATAGAGACATTGATGATTGTATATATATTACTAACACGAAGCACTCAACATTCTCTATTATGAAAGACGGTCCAAGCTGACAGAAAGTAATACAAAAACTAAATAGAAAAGAAACAAGTAAATATAAAATTTTCTCATCTCTTCCTGAAGATTGTATTGGATCTGCAATATAAATTTCTTTTATCTTATTAAAAGAGATGAGACAGTACTCAGAATTGCCAATACACCACATAAATAGAGAGAAAATTGTTAGAGATTTTTGTTACAGCTCCTTGAGAGGTCCAGTAAAAGAATCATACTGTCCTCCGTAATAGCCTCCTTCTTCTTGTCCATTTTTTCCTTTCTACTTTCTTTTGAAAATTCTTTTCTGAGTTAACAAACAGTGGCTACTTAAATCTTCAAAAATGCTTTAGGGGATATACTTTCTTAAAGTCTGCAGATGAAGGAAAAAGGTGCAATGTACTAATGGGAAAAGTATTGCAGTGTAAATAATGATTACATGGCAGATAAAAAAACTGCTCTTGACCAGTGGAATGTTTGTAGTGAGGTCCACTTGAGACAGGTGTTTTTTAATGTAGTCAGTAAAGATTTGGCAAGACAAATGCACAGTGAATTGATTTAACTTACAAAGTATGCAAACAAATCCACTAGAAACCATTGGAGAAATGAAGAAAACATTGGATTTAAACACTTTGGAATATTAAGCAACACCACAACAAATGATTTTGTTTGATAAGGCACTTAATAACCCTGACAGCAACATCTGTGATTGCTCAAGCCAAGCTAACAATTAAACCTCAGGCTCTGGCAGCTACACTGCTGACCTGCAGGCACTGGGATGGAAGCATGGCCTGCCAGCCAAGCACAGAGCACACTGCCTTGGGGTCAGTTAAGTTTAGCTGTTGGTCTTCCTCTAAAACAACAAACAGAACTACCATAAATACTTGCAAGCATAGCCACAGTCCTGTCTAAACCTACTACGTTCATGAATGATGCTGATAAAAGCCTAATGCTATCAAAAATGTAATTATAGGGCATAAGTAGATGACTAGAATTTTAATTAGAATTTCATTTGGAACTGGGCAACATCTGGAGGAGCCCTGACTAATGAATCTCTTGCCTGATCTGGTCTTACAAATCTGAGGTCTCCACAGAATTTGGCACACTTAAAGGATCCTGGATATGACTCAAGGATCCTTGATCTCATCTCTTTTCCTTCCACAAGCCTACTGATACACTTTCAATTACTTAAAATTTTCTGTGATTTTTTTACAGGAATATTAATAAAAGGTGAATAACTTGCAATATTCTTCAGAGTTCTAATACAGTTTTCACTGTTTTCACTCATTATTCTATTTTGTTCCTTCTTATCTTGACTTCTGCACCTGTACTTGGATCCAGTGTTCTCATTTCCCTGCTCCAGCTTTTCAGTGGTGGTTCCTGTTGGAATCACTCTCATGACTTTTTGCAAAAGGAATTGTAAACAACTGAGTATGCTCCATGCTTCTGCTTAAAATCGTGGCAGTTGCTTCTTGCTAGACTGTCCCTTGTTCATCACTACCATATGTGGGAAATTTTTCCTATGTGCATTTGCTTCTTTTTGCATTTCTGATTGCAGCACACCCAAGCATTGATGCTGAAGTCACCCTGACTACAGTACCCACTTCTTGAATCTTTTTGGCTTCCCATCAATTTCCTCACACCTTTTGCTTACCAATCTTCTTTTAAAAACTTTTGTAAGTTTTGTCTGCATTTCATTCCATCATACTCCCTTCTCCTTTCAGCTTCCTTCTTTATGCATTACTGGTTGGTTTGTCACCTGCTATTTGTCACGAGATTATAGTACTTCCCTTTTCCCAACTGTTGTCTATATTCTCCAGTTTTCCTAAGCTCATTGAGTCCATGAGTATTATACTATACAGTGCCTTCAGTGCAGGTCTTCAACTTTTTTCTCTTATCCTCTACTACTTTTTTTCGTTTGCTTGTTTGATTTTTTTCCTGTTGTTTGTTGATGTACTATCAAAAAACCCACCATGAAAACTAGTGAGTCCTGATTTAGCAAAACTTTTATTGATTTGAGTAGGAGTAGTTAAAAGCAGGTTATGAGTGGGTGGGAATTCAGATGGTGAGTGTCCATGGGGATCATAGTGTGGGCTGTAAGCAAGCTGAGAACTTTACCTCTGAGGTGTCGCTGCCAAGAAGTGGCTTTAAAGTTGATCTGCTGTTACAAGTAGCTCTTGTGCAAGGGGAGTCAGGAGAGAAGGGCTGCCTTACATGTTCCAACTGAGGTCTGATCCAGTGGTTTTGGGGACCGAA